>JAJIBD010027068.1:0-79894 GCA_021461705.1 Cryptotis parvus
CACCTGCCTGGAAATGAGGCCCCAAGATCACTAGAAACTCAAGTTTTGATTAATGAATCATCACTGTAGGACAGTTGGACACTATCAGAACCCCAAAAGTTCTGGTTGATAGGAAAAGATTTACAAGCTATGTTACTGTCACCAGGATTGGAGACCAGTGACCTCTATTCTTCATTACTGAATAAGAAAGGAGCAACACATTGCAAATGTCTGCTCACTTCATTCCAACTTCAGACCTGGATGGGAAATCAAACCACAGTCATGTGGTCATTCATGATGGAGCTGTATCTTGAGAAATGCATGGCTAGGTGATGTTGTCATGGGGTGCATCCCAGAAAGAGTGATGCCAACCTAAATGGAAGTGCCAAGAACATAGGGATGCCCATGGCACAGTCTATATGCATGGACTCCATGTGGTTGTGTGGGTGGAATGTCCTTAAGTGATCCTCTACAGTCTTGATCCCCTTGGGAAGTGTCTGCTCACTTCATTCCAACTTCCTGTCTGGTGAAGCAGGTTGGACTCTGAAGAACCTCTCCAGTTACTCTATTATGGAATAAGGCACCAAAAGTTGCCTGCTCTGGTGGAAAATAACTATGTTTTCTTCAATAACCTGTTGCTGATTTATCATTGGCTAACAGTACTATGTACATTTCCAGAGGCTAGCCTTACTCCTTGATATGTGTGCACACCACAGCAAGGCTTATCCCCCAAATGTTTAGGACCTTGCCATTGTTCCATTGAGTTCACCTTCCACCCCCATTCCTGGTCCTCTGGTCAGTGCCCTCTTTCCCCTGCAGTCTATGTGAAGTGTCATTTCATTATGATGAATGCAAGAGATTGCAGTGGATGGAAGGTTCGCTCTGTGTCTTTCACATTATGTGGATGCATCCCTGCACCCACTTCACTTCTTATCACATACAGGAAAGAAGCTGTGTGTCTCCTCTCTTGAGAGCTGGATGAATGTGACTTCAGGGCTAATCTGGGTATAAGAAGTTAGAAAACTCAGGGATAGACTGAACTGTAGAATATAGGGTTAGCCTAAAGATTTTCCAATTCTGTCTCTTTGTAAACAATTCCCAGCAATCAGCCTGTCTGAGAATCTCCTCTTATGCCATGTGTCAATTTTTGATCCCAGTCCAGAGGACAGGGAGGGCTATGCTTGCTGGCACATGATACCCCACATCTTCTATTTTTGGGGGGAGGTCACACCCGGCAATGCTCAGGGCTTATCTGACTCTTTGCTCAGGAACTACTCCTGGCAGTGCTCGGGGACCCTATGGGATGCCAGGGATCAAACCCGGGTTGGCTGCGTGCAAGGCAAATGCCCTACCCACTGTGCTATCCCTCCAGACCCCCATCTTCTAACGCCTGCCCCTCTAGCTTTCGTGCTCCTCCCGTCCTTGGTCCTCTTAACTTGGATATTCTAAAACCAGCCATTCCACTTTCCTGCAGCTTCTAAATTGCTACACATTGTACTCATGTTATTACAAGACCCTTAATTGTTATTAATTGCTGTTGGAGGTGATGCTAATTAACACACCTTAATGAAGTGCTAGCCCACCAGCCTGGCATATGTGTCTAACGTCAGTTTGTCTAAGGAGATCAACTCATTGGAGAGAGCCCTTTGAGCCTTGGTGCTGAAGAGGAGACCACAAATCCAGGGGTCCCTTTTTCCATGGAAATTCTCTCTGCTTGTGGCCTGTGCATCCTACTTCCCTAGGCTCCCCGGGTGCCCCACTGTCAAGCCAGCTTTTCTGGATCAGAACAGCAGGCTATTTGATGACATGCCAGCACAAGCTTCAAACACCAATTACCACACCACCAATGACAAATATGAAGGGGGAGAAAAGCAGCAATAATCATTTTATAAATTTATTATGAAGACAAATGGCCCTTCCATAAATTACCCTGCCTTGTTTGGAAGAAAATCTCGCTTATTCAGACACAGGGCCAACAAGGGTTAAGTTTAAAATCCTGGTCTGTAGGGGACTGAGGCTTCCACGGTCTGAAAGCAGTCAGCAGGTCCCACTAGTGAGTTTCCCTGGAAGCCAGGGTGGGTCACACCATCACTGCTGCTCTTTTGCACTGCAAGCTGCTAAAAGTGAATCATGCAACTGTTCCATGTCCACAATATCTCCATCATTGAAAAGTGGCCCAGGAGTACCCTCCAAGTACTGATCATGTGGTTGGTAGGTTCTGTCCTATGACAGAATCAACATTTCATCTCATCCTCATCAATATTTGCAAGGATGGCAATGGAGTCAAGAGTGATTTTTGACATTGGCTTTGGAGTCAAATGGTCCTTGCTCAAGTTCAGAATCTACCAGCCCTTTCTTGTGGACCTTTATCCATCTTACAAAACAGAGAATATTAATAAACACACTGGTTACTGTACAGATTAAGTTAAATAATCTGAAGAACTAGTACATAAGATATATTTTCATAAAGTGTGATGTCATTCCCCTACTTGACATGTGAAATGATATCTATCTATCTATCTATCTATCTATCTATCTATCTATCTATCTATCTATCTATCTATCTATCTATCATCTATCTATCATCTATCTATCTATCTATCTATCTATCTATCTATCTATCTATCTATCATCTATCATCTATCCAGCCAGACAGCCAGTCAGACATCCAGATAGCCAGTCAGCCATCTATCCATTCATCCATCCATCCGTCCGTCTGTCCGTCCGGCCCATCCATCCATCCATCCATCCATCCATCCATCCATCCATCCATCCATCCATCCATCCATCCATTCATCCATCCATCTATCATCTAAATTGAGTTTCTTGGGGGCCAGAGCGATAGCACAGAGGGTAGGGCATTTGCCTTGCACGCAGCCGACCTGCGCTCAATCCCCCGGCATCCCATATGGTCCTCTGAGCACTGCCAGGAGTAATTCTTGAGTGCAGAGTCAGGAGTAACTCCTGAGCATTGCCAGGTGTGACCCAAAAAAGCAAAAAAAAAAAAAAAAAAAAAAACCTTGAGTTTCTTGTTCACAGACACATAGGTTGTAGTGCAGCCAGGATTTAAACTCATACCTTGATACAAATCCCTGCCCTCTTTAGATTGCCAGGTTTTCAATGTGGTGGGAGAGCCAAGGTCTGTTGGGACAGAATTTCTAGGGAAAATCAACATACAAGAGCTCCCTTTACTTCCTTCCAAACCAGGGTAAGGAGTCCCCCTCCTTTCTTTTCCAGCTTTTTCTTCTCCTAATTAGGAGAAACATTTAACATAGATATAGATATAGCATAATTA
The DNA here is from genome assembly GCA_021461705.1 of Cryptotis parvus. Taxonomy (NCBI): domain Eukaryota; kingdom Metazoa; phylum Chordata; class Mammalia; order Eulipotyphla; family Soricidae; genus Cryptotis; species Cryptotis parvus. The sequence continues at coordinate 3,275 of JAJIBD010027068.1, forward strand.
AAGATATAGGAACAGTACTTCTGAAAATAATTATAAACATTCATACTCTGGTTTGTTGTGTGTATGTGTGTGTGTGTGTCTAGGCGTGTGTTTTAGATTCTGGAACATGTCTGACCCCACCCTCCATGCTGCCTCTTCCTACTCCCATATTATTTTCCTAACCCATTTTGGGTATTTTTAACACTGCTAAGAGTCATTAACTGTGAGCTCTCTATTCAAAGTCTGCTGGTTGACTTCAGCTAGAGTCTAGTCCTATGTCTGTCTCCACACACTGTAACTCAAAAAGTACACAGGAGATTGGATTTTGTCAAGCTTCTTGTTATTTCCATTATTTTCATCAAGCCACAGGTTATTTCAGTGTGAGTCTCAGGAAAGAAATGTTGCGAGCCTGCTCATGGCAGACAGTGGACTGGGCAATCAGCGAAGTGCACCTACTTTCTTTTTTTTTTCCTTTTTTGGGTCACACCTGGCAATGCTCAGTGGTTACTCCTGGCTCTGCACTCAGTAATTACTCCTGGCAGTGCTCAGGGGACCATATGGGATGCCGGGGAATTGAACCCCGGTCCGCCGCGAGTGCACCTACTATGGAAAACATCAGATGGTTGTCTTCTGGGCCAAGTCAGTCACATGCAGAGGAGATGTCCAGCCAAGACTGTTCTCCAGTAGCTAAACCTTTAGAGAGTGTCTGCCACTGAATGCAAAGCACAGGGATGTGCTCCATGAAGGGACTGCCCAGGTACCCCAGTGTCCAGGAGATAACCTTCTCCCCCATCCCAACCCACACTCTCAAGCAGAAGGTGGAATGCCTGAGCTCATGGAACATTCTCAGGAATGTTCCTGAGAAATAAGTAAATTAATAATGGGGGTTAAAGAGCCCTCTTTAACCAAGAGACTCTCAGCTTGTCATTCCCTGCGGAAATAAAATCATTGAGTCGGAGTAAAACCTTTTTTTTTTTTTAGGTCAAACCCTCATCTCTCAACACACTTATATTCTAGGTCTCTCATGTTCACACAAGCTGAAGTTCATGAGTTCTTTCTCTATCACACACACCCCAGCTCTCTGTGAGCCTCACATATACATCACACATGCACTAGTTCTCTCGAGCACACTCAGGCCACTCATGATCTTTCTCACAAAAAATACGAACCCTAAGTCATGAATTCTCTCTTTCCCTCTCTCCCTCCGCTTTCTGTCTCTCTCACACACATACATTCTCTCTTTCTGAGTCTTTCTCTCATACACAACAGCTCTCTCCAATATATATACCATAAGTGCTCTCATATGCACTTGCTCTCTGAGTTTCTCTCTCTTTCTCTCTCTCTCACACACACAAACATGCACACATACACACACACCCACACACACACACACACACACACATGCCCAAACCTATGACCTTGAGGGAGAAGGTGGGCAGGAGAAACTAGGACAGTTTGCAAATCGTCTCATCAGTGAGGAGGAAAGAGTCCAGAGCAGAAGGCCCCAGGAACACTGGCTGCTTCTGTTGCATCACTGATACAGAGCAGCGGGTGTGTCTGCCAAGCTGCCCCCGTTTCTGGGCCTGGAGCCCCTGGTGCTGCAGCTGTTGCCTTCTTTCCCTCTCCCGCCTGGCTCCCCCTGCATATGTAGCCCTTAACTCTGCTCCTCCTGCCACAGCTGGTTTTCGGCAGAGACATGTGAAACCCCAGGGAAGCCAGGCCCCTGCACTATATACCATGGGCTGGACTTTAATCCCTAAAGCTTTGAGGACTGCTAGCATCTGTTGTTGACCCATGAAACCAGGACTCAAAGCCTCCAAGGTCACAAGCCTGCCCTGTCCTGGAGCTTCTCCCAAGCCTCACTGACCTGAAAGCCTCTTCTAGACACTTGCAAGGAGGGTTTAATTCTGTTGAGAATAGCTGAGTCAGGCCATGGGTTTGGGGTAGGGGCACCTATAACGAACCTCACCTGTTTTATCCCTTGCTTCAAAGTCCGTACTGTATGCAACTCCTTGGGAATGCAGCCCAGCCCCAAGACACTCTCATTCTGCTGAGAGAGATAGAGAGGGGAGATAGGAAAAGACCACCTCTGCTATAGTGGGACACACTCCATTCCTATTCTCTTCTGAAAAGTCTTGTTCTCTAAATCATGAGTCACTTATCAGAGAAGTACTATTGGAACACTAACCACATAGAAAGTGAGCAGGTTCTCCAGGGTCCTAGAAGTGGTTTGCAGAAGCTGGCCTGGCTTTTCCTGTTCAGCTTTATAAAGAGAGGCTGAGCATGGGACTGCTCAAGTCTCACCTTCTACATAGCTGCAGAACAGAGTAACTTGGTTCATATCAACTCTCATTGACTGAAAAACTACAGAACCTTCGCCAGACCTCTTGTCTCCTGTGTAAGCTGCACTCCGGCTCACCTCTGGTGCCATCTCTCCTGCCACAGGGCAGGGAAACCCTAATGCCCTCTGTCTCCTTTTTGGATGCCCTTGCAGACAAGTCCACAAACCAACTCTCAGGAGAATCACCGCTGGTCCCTGTTGGAAACAGAAGCCAGGAAAAACAGAAATGAGGGGGCCATACAGTGGGTAAACATTTTCTTTCACACAGCCGGCCCCAGTTTCACCCCTGAACCAACCACTTATGGTTCCCTGAGAACTACCAAGAGTGCACAGAGCCAGGAGTAATACCTGAACGCTGCTAAGTGCAGCCCCCAAATCAAAGAGAAATGAAATGAACAAAGCATGCTGGGGTGTCTGCCAATCTCTACATTCCCAATCCAAATGAAGTCTTTGCTTTGATAGGAATGGTGTTCTCATGATATGACTCGGGTGGTGTGTGTGTGTGTGTGTGTGTGGGGGGGGGTGTGCACCCCCTGTTCTGTAGGGCCTTCCTGGGCCTCTCCATTCCATTTTCCATGATGAACTCCTGGCAATCAGACAAAAAAACGATGGGGGTGTCCTTCCAGGACCTGGACTACTTTAACTGGTCTTTCTAAAACTTTGCTTCTTCTGTAAAAGGGGTTTCACTCTGCGTGAGGTTGAGGTTCAGTGAAAGGGGAGAATGTAAATATTCTGTCAACATAGAAGGGCACATGTCAGATGCTCAGCCAAGGGCATTCTCCCCTTTGAGCCCTTGATTCCATGACTGTCTCCCAGAACTGTGCTTTTCAGCTTTGGAAACACTAGTCCTACAGGAGAATCCATGTGGGAGAGGTGTGGGAACTGCTTCCTGTTCGTTCCTTAATCTGACATTCATGAACTCCCTTTACCCCTTTCTTCTCAGTTACACTTGACACGATGAACTGAGCAAAAACACAGCACATGCTGTGCTTTACAGAAGTTAAGGCAGCCAATTCTCCAATTGCTGCTTGAAGTGACACTGTTTTGTGTCCTCACTTAAAAGATGTTGGGGCAACCAAAGCCCAGAAGTGTCAAGTTTCACTAACTTTTCGAGAGTAAGGTCATGAAATGGTAAAGAGGTTTAAAACACAATTGCATCCACACATATAGGTATGTGTAAATATATATCATCTGTTGTGAGGGAGATAGTATAGGGATTAAGATGCATGCAAGGTGTATGTGCCTGGTTTCATCCTCAGTACTGCCTAGTCTCCCAAATACCACTGGATGTGGCGGTGGTGCTCTTGGCAGTGCGGGGCCTGAGCATTAGTGAATTCTTTCAGCCTAGCATTTAGCCACCAGATCGCTTGGCCAACTCTGGCAGGAGCCTCCCAGAGTCTCCTAGAGCATCTCTTGGGAACTTCCAGATTGATATGTATTGATATGTCAATTCTGTGATTGAAAACAATGCTATGAATTATTTAACAGCTTTAAATATTCTACAAATTGTTAATTCCAGAAGATGTGCCTTAAGAATGACTGATGAGACTCTCAGCCATCATTTCTTCATAGTTTCAATCCTGGGATTCCCCCACAGACCTCACTATCATCTAAGATATCTGGGGTCTATGGTTTGACTCAAGTCACTGTCTCTCCTGGATGCAGGGCCTCCTATTCCAAACATTTCTTTCCCAGAGCATTGCCCACCAACTCCAGGAAATCTGTCTGTGACCCAACCCTGCTTTTCATGCACTCTTCATTCCTGTTGCCATAGATCTGTAAGATGTGTGGATCCACCCCACTCCTTTGTGGTAACAATGTCCTTCTCTGGGGGTGTTCTTTTGTATGGGTGAAGAGAGCCTTTACCTGATCCACTTAGCCTTTCTGTGTCCTATGGGCATTAAGCACTTTTGGGAGATAAGTTGTGAAGTTGGTGAACATGGAAATCTCCCGATGTTAGAGAGCTCTTCCTGGGTTTCTCTAGCTTTGTTCTAGGATGGAATCAGGGTGCCTGCGCTCTCTGGAGACAGAAGTTTAATGAATGGTAAAGAGGGTAATCAGCAAGTTCTGGCTTTGCCAGAGTTTCAAGTATCTCCCCTCACCGTGGCAAAATTTCTGACTCTGTGTCTTTACCCAGATTCACATCCAAGTTCAAGTCACTTGTACAATATTCTTTTTGTACAATGTCAGCCTGGAAAGAGCCTCACACATACTCTAGCTCAGAGTTGTCAAAGGAGCTTCTCAGTAAAGACAGCAGCAATGAATTTGAAATGCACTTGCATGAATGCGGAGACTCTTTTTAGATAGACTCTGAATGTCCGGGGCAAAGGGACTGTGATGAATTTAGTGACAAGACCTGTCAAGGTCTTCACGCTTGGTTCTTTAGAAGGCAAGTGTAGGACAGGGATTCCTGGGGAAGTGATTTGTTGGGACGCAGGGTGGGAGTGAAGGACTCTGGAGAAGGGAGAAAGCAAGTGGGAGCATGGTGAGGGGGTGAGGCTAAGCTAGGACATGGGATCAGCTGAGCCTGAGTTTGCCTTTTGGAGTTTGCATGGAAAAGGCAAGAGAACAGGTCCTTTGTCCACTGGGGGATCGATAGCTGTGATCAGTAGGTGGTGAGGGGCACAGTCCCGCAGCACAGTGGTTTTCCACAGCAATGTTGCTATTCTGGGGAGAAGGAGCAGCTGTGAGTCATTAGTGGCCAGCACAACCATGGGGGAGGTGTGTGCCAGCTTAGTAAAGGGGGTCTGGGCAGGACACCAAGGCCATCCACTATTGATGCGGAACAAGAGTACACTGGCCTTCTAGCCAATCAGCATTTTTGCTACAGTTCAGCCTTGCCAGCTCCTTTTCCAGATGAAAAATCTGATAATGAAAGAAGCACTGAAATAAAAACTCCTTTAGATACCCTCTGAGTCCTCAGTTTGACCATATATCCACCTTCTAACTATCTGCTTTCTTCTGCCAAGGACTCAGCTTTCTTTTGGCATCATGATTCTTACTTATGCTGTGGCCATTTCTAAAGTGCTATCCTTTCTTCTCAATTCAGTGATATCTTTCCTATACTACCACACCCTGTAGGCCCATTTTATCCTGTTTTAGAATGAAAGGGCCATCACAGACTATCAATGACATGTTTTTGCTCCTTTAAGCACAATCCAAATGGATTTGTAGTCTCAGAGTAGGTAGCCCATAGATTATCTGTGATGCCTGCATTGCCATTATGGGGCTCCTATAAGTCCTTACAGTACTATGAGTTTCTTGTAGAATTCCACAGTATAGTAATTGTGCCACTTTGAGTAGCCACTCCTTTAATTTGAGTGCAGAACATTTGCCAGATCACGTAAAGGCAAGACCAGGGGAACAAAACTGAGAAGGTCCTTGCCCCGATTATAAGCAAAATAAGGTCACTCTCTACAAAGAAGACTGATAAATAAACTTAGAAGGCAATCAATAGTGCCCCTGAGTGCCAAGAGTATGTTAAATACCTTGAGACTGAGTTAGAGACTCCAAAATTACAGGTCAAATCTAGGCTTCTGTTAGATGGAAACATTTGAGCATAGAACTGAACTATGAGAACACTTTGAACTCCCAGAAAACTGAGAAAACTGGGGAATGCTCAGATTCAGGTATAAGTTTGAGATGTTAGAAGAAAAAAAATAAGTCCACTTACTAGGAAAAGCATACAGAAATAAAGTCATAGGACTTTCCTTCTTTCAAGAAACTCATGCTCTTTCCAATGTCACTTGCAGAGTAATAAGTACCTTACATATGACTTCATACTTTTTCTATTTTGGTTTTTGGCTACACTGGCAATGCTCAGTTATTACTCCTAGCTCAACACTCAGGGATCACTCCTTGTGATGCTTGGGGGACTATATGTCAGGTAGAAACTGGGACTGCCACATGCATGGCAAAGGACCTACCTGTACTATCACTCAGGCACTGAGGAGCTCAGACATTTATGATACTATTTCAGCATCTAGTAGTAATTTTAAAAATGATGCATATCAATTATACATGTAGGAACATGATATGTTACCTCATGTCATTTGGGATGTAGCAAGGACCAGAAAATTCTTACAATTTCTGTGTAGGTCACTTGGTGTTGGCCATTAGGACCAAAATAAGTGATGCCTCTATAGGTCAGTAGAAGCATTGTGAATGACCAATACTGTAGTTTCATTTAGATACTTAGAAATTATTTCCCATTACAAGAATATCTTCCAAAGAATGTTGTTTCTTTGTCTCAGTTTTCCCTTCCTATTTTGGTTCATGGGAGAAATTAATCCAAACAGGTATTTGTATAAATGACAGCACACCTTCAGAAGCATTCCCCATGTATATCAGTAAGGATTGGGGTTGACTGAGCATCAAAGAACTATGATATTGGTGGCTTAAACAACATCGAAGGTGGTTTCTCTATCATAGAGAAGTGCAAAATCAGCAGCACATGGGGCCAATTGGCAGTTCTACCATGAAGTCTTCCAGAATGCAGGCTTCTTCCAGATTCGTTCCCTGTCATCCAAGATGACTTTCCAGCCACTATACCCACCATCCAAATAGCAGAATGAAGAAGGGAATAAAGACTGGGAAACTAGTTATTTTTAAGAACATTTTATGAAGCTGTCATAATATTTCTGTTTGCCTCCGATCAGAATTTAAACACATTGCCAGAAGAGGTGTGAGGAGGCAGTGTCATACAGACCCATTTATTGTTAGTGGTTCTGTGCCCAGTGAATATTGTTTAATGGGGAAGAAGTAGATAATAAAGGAAATCAACCATTTTTACTATAACCAATAGGAATAATGGTATAGAAGTAACTATACTGGCTTATAATTGCATATGTAATGAAGCCAGTTTGATAGCCATAGAGTGTTTAAAATAGTTAAACTAAAAATAAAGAACTCACAGTGTTGCCAACATAGGGCTGCCAATTAAAAAAAAATAACCAAGGTCTATTACCCACCATCATAATCATCTAGTAAAGAATTGAGCGCCAAGTAAAAAACCTGGAAGAATGTATCTTTTTTTGTGAAATGAACTACATTTAGCTTTTGGTGAAGATGCGGACCCTATTTCACAGACACAGATGGAGCCGCTACCAGCTCTCCCTGAGCTCGGCTGATCATGAGGCATCCAGGAGGGAGGGTGGGTTTGGGCCCTGGCCCCCACCCCAATAGAGCCTCGGAAGAAGCCAGAGGAACCCCTGCGACATGATAGCAGCCATTTTCAACATCCGAATTCCATAGTTCATCAGAGCTCCACCCAAGAGAGAAGCCAATCTCAAGCCCAGCTCCTCAGGACCACTCTAGAGAGAAGCCTATTTCGCAGACACAGATGGAGCTGCTATCCGCTCTCCCTGATGTGCACAGCCGCTTTGCAACCATGCGGTACATCAGTAAATGCAACAACTAAGAGCACCCACACCGCAGAGCCTGGCAAGCTACCCATGTCATATTTGCTATGCCCAAAACAGAAACAATGATCATTCCCATGACCTGAATGAATGATTTGAGGCTCTTCATGTTCCTGGAGCGAGCAGAGGCCCTTGGGCTATAGTAACATGTGATAGGGACAAATGGAGATGTTACTGGTGCCCACTCAAGCAAATCGACGAACAACGGGAAGACAAGTGATACAAGTGAAGATGTGGGATAAACTCATTCCATTTATGCCTGTTCATCAATAAATGCACGAGATGAAAAGTGACTACAAGAGTATCCCACTCGCATGGCAGAGCCTGGCAAGCTACCCCTGTTGTATTTGATATGGCAAATATTAGTAACCATTATAGACCTCATTCCCATGACCTAAAGGAATGGTTTGAGGCTCTTCCTGTTCCTGGAGCGAGCAGATACTCTTGGGCTACACTAGCATTCGACAGAACTTATGGAGATGTTACTGGTGCCCACTCAAGCAAATGATGAATAACGGGAAGACAAGTAATACAAGTGATACAAATTCATGCCACTACTAGGGACCAGTATTTGGAAGTGATGCTTTGTGTGTGTGTGTGTGTGTGTGTGTATGTGTGTGTGTGTGTGTGTGTGTTGGAGGTGAGGGTGGGTGGAGTGTGTCACGGGGCTCCTTAAATGAAACTCAGGGCTTCACATATGCAATGCAAGTGTTCTGCCCAGCCACATTCTTGGCCCAAATTTATCTTCCTTCCTTCCTTCCTTCCTTCCTTCCTTCTTTCCCCTTCCTTCCTTCCTTCCTTCCTTCCTTCCTTCCTTCCTCCCTCCCTCCCTCCCCTCTCTCCCTTCCTTCCTTCTTTCCTTCCTTCCTCCCTCCCTTCCTTCCTCTCTCCCCTCCCTTCCTCTCTCCCTCCCTCCTCCCTCCCTTCCTTCTTTCCTTCTTTATTCTTTTATTCTTCCTTCCCTCTTCCCTCCCTCCCTCCCTCCCTCTCTCCCTCCCTCCCTTCCTTCCTTCTTTCCTTCTTTATTCTTTTATTCTTCCTTCCTCTTCCCTTCCTTCCTCCCATCTTCCCCATCCTCTATGCATCTTCTACAATGCTATAAATGTTCATGTTTTGGGTGAACAAAACCCTGCACCTCATCACCAAATCAGATGCTTATTATTTAAGGAGTGTTACATGTCCTGTTTCTAAAATCTTCCCCACCTTACAAAATCAATGCCCATGCACTTGGAGCACCAGCCTGATGGACTGCAAGCCAGATTGTATTCATAGATAATATGTTTGACCTCACCAGAATATTTTTAAATTAAAATTCAGCATCAGAAGCTTAAGAGATTTCACACTTTAAAAAATTTAGTTTGGGGCTTTAACCTGTGCCTGTCAAGGTGGCAGGTAGTGGGGAGGGTGGGCAGGAGGGAGAATGGGAGCTCTGGTGGAGGGGGCTGACTGCTGGTGGGATTGTTGTTGCAATATTGCATGCCTAAGATCCATCTATCAATAACTTTGTAAATCATGACTCTTTAATAAAATTTTTTCTTAAAATAGTATTTCTTAGGGCTAGAGCAATAGCACAATGGGTAGGGCATTTGTCTTGCATGCGGCTGACCTGGGTTCAATCCCTGGCATTCCATATGGTCCCCTGAGCACTGACAGGAGTAATTCTTGAGTGCAGAACCAGGAGTAACCTCTGAGCATCACCGGGTGTGACCCCACCAAAAAATTAGTTCCTGGGGAAGAAAGGTGGTCAGCAGGTGGTCAGCAGGTATGGCACTTGCTTTGCATGCAACAAAACCCAGAAGATCCAACTGGCCAATGTTCCTCTGTGCTCCCTGCAAGGCCCCCTGGGAAATTAGAGAGTGTGACCCTCATTCTGAGTCTCTAAACTGAACAGATTTGCATCGGTATTTCTAAAATTAGCATCACTTGAGAGTTCAACCTTATCTTTTCCCCTGTACATATCAAAGGGCAGAGAGGTATGTGACTCACCCAGGAATAAATAACTGATAGTTGGGGATCTAGGATGTAGGTCCTAACTTAGTATCTCCCTGTTTTCAGGGTGGAGGGCGTTTGACCCCTATCTTTGTCAACTCTCATTTAGAATTATTTGTGCCATCTGGGTTAGACAGCTTCATTAGAATTAGCTGAGAAAACTTTGAATTTCCTGTTTCCCTTGCAATATTATTTTGGTCTCCTTTTATATTTATGTTTGGGAGGAGGATCTTGGGAAATGAAGTATGTTCAGAAGAGGCCACACTCATCTGTCATGCAGACACCCTGAGAACATAGATTAGCTGCTTCATCAGCCCTAGCTAATTCATAGAGTGCAGAAGGTGTTGTGTAATCTGGGAGATAGCCTCAAAATATGGGGGACACAATCCATGGCACCAGAGTCCTGGGCAGCTGCTGAGTGAGGCACAGAGCTGACCCTACCCTCTGCCCTCTCAAGTTTCAGTACTCATGGGGGAGAAGTTTCCAGAGCCAGAGAAGGTGCTAGATGCTCTGATGAGACACAGTCCAGAAATGGAAGAGAAAAAATATCTCTGGGCTTCTTTTCATTCACCACTGAACTTTTTCTCTCCACTGCCTGTTGAGAGCTTCCAGCCAGCTCTGGAAAAAAAACAAGCGCTCTCACCTCCTGCTATGCCCACACTGTACAAGTTGGTTTTGTGTAAAAGATTATGCCCATAGAAACATATTTAATCATGACTTTAGCAACCATTTCTAGATTGTTTGATTTGACAGATGTTAGCTATTTTTTCAATTCATTGTGTTAACACTGTATGACTAGGGTCATAGGACTGTGTTTAGTAATAAAGAAAGCTTCTATCTATAGGTCCTCCTTTATCTGATAGGTTTAAGACATCCCAGACAGATCATTCATGTTGTCAGTTATTGACTCAACGGACTGGGTCTCCCCCATACACACACTTTTATCTTATTGTTTCATTGTCTTTAGGGTCTAATTCATGGTCATGATGCTCCCAATCATTTCTGGTGTTTGCTGAGATTTGCACACTTGTTTCTGTGCTTAGACTCTTGGCTGTGTACCAGACATCACACATTCTGTTTTAGTGCCCGAGGGAGTTCCAAATAACAGTGCCACTGAGACCATACCCAACATATGTGGACAACACCTGGGATCAAATTCAACTTTCAGTTTTAGCTATACTTGGCAGGAGCTATTGCAAGCAAGTCAGCTTCCTATGGTCTTTGAGAATGTCCTTTCTATCTATGTACTAGGTGCTATGTATAGGTGCTATCTTCTGTCTTCATAAAGTGGATTTGAAGGGGGAAGGACATTGTTTAAATGGTCAGTGTTGTATCAAAGTATCACAAACTTAGTGGCATAATGGCACTTGAGTTTAAAAAGGAGTCTATGCAGCTTACAATGTGTGTGGAATGTAAAGGTAATCTTCAAACCTCTGAGGTGTAGTAGGTGGAAACCTCCAAGAACCAAGGTCTCAGCATGGAGCTGATGGAGATCACAAAATAGAATTCTGGGGGAGACCTGAAAAGAATTCTGGGTATTTAAGAGTTTCTCTGTATCCAACCCTTGGTGGATATCAATAAACACTCATATCTGAGACCATCTGCAAAAAAAGTCCTAAAATTACTTATCCATAAAAATTATATTGGTCCAGAACATCACTGTATCACTGTCTTCCCGTTGTTCATCGATTTGCTCGAGCGGGCCCCAGTAACATCTCCATATGTCCTGTCTCATGCTAGTAGAGCCCAAGGGCATCTGCTTGCTCCAGGAACATAAAGAGCCATAATCCATTCCGGAATGAGGTCTAAAATTGTTACTAGTATTTGGCATATCAAATAAAACACGGGTAGCTTGCCAGGCTCTGCCGTGCAGGTAGCATACTCTTGCAAACCAGAACATGCTGGTTTGAAAATCCAACAGGATTTATGTTTTTAAAAAATTGATCATAAATTATAGATATGTGCTGAAGGAAGTGACTAAACAAGATGTTTTAACATCTGGCATGTTAAAAAAGTGTAGTGTGTGTTTCTAAGTTTATTTATTTTTTTGACATCAAGCTCAAAGTTTTGCAAAAAAAATGTTGTTTGTTAAAATAGTGCTTCACATTTCTATGCCTTTTTAGAAATTTCAAGATGCTTTCTATATTACTTTATTTAATTTTTGCTTAACACTCAAAATTATCTTGAATTTCTGTACAAGGCAACTATTCTAGCTTCTAGAAAAGAAATTCTACATGTACAAATGCCCACAAGATCTAAACAGAGAACAAGAGTTACAAGTGTTCCTGGTGTAAGGTCATCGAGAGTTGGACCTACTGAACTGTATACCTGAAGGTATCCAAACTGCAGTCTGTATTTAGTTTACATTTCCATAATACATTTATCAACAAAGACAAAGTTAAGGGCATTATTTTATATATCAACTAATTAAGTGCAATCCAAATCAGACATTTCTCCCTACTATATAGATAAAGAAACTGAGTCACAGAAGCTAATAGAAAGGCTTAGCCACCAGGCAATTAAATGGAAGGGACAAGACCAAATGTTGAGATTCACATTGACTTTACATACACATTTATCTTTAACTTGCGTAGCTTAGCTGCATGTTATTGTGGAGTTGCTTACCTTTATTAGCCTTCTTTTCCTTTTATGTAATTAATATTCACCATGATAAGTTGCTTGAATACCAAATAAGATCAGATGTGTATTTAGTCAAATATCTGTCATATTGCAAATACTTAATAAAGAATAATTATATAAAAGGTATTAGTAGAGCCAGAGATAACACAGGGGTTAAGGCACTTGCCTTGCTTATGACCAATCTTGGTTCAGTCTATTGCACAGATATGCACTCCTGAGCAGAGAACCAGAAGTAAGCCCTGAGTACCCCCTGGGTGTGGCCCCAAACCAAAATTAAATAAATAAGTAAATAGATAAAATAGATGAGCAATACACTGCATCACTGTATCACTGTCTTCCTGTTCATCATCGAATTGCTCGAGTGGGCACCAGTAACATCTCCATATGTCCTGTCTCATGCTAGTAGAGTCCAAGGGCATCTGCTCGCTCCAGGAACATAAAGAGCCTCAAGCCATTATATTAGGTCATGGGAATGACCTAACATAATTGTTACTGGTATTTGGCATATCAAATACAACACAGGCACCTTGCTAGGCTTTCCATGCGGGTGGCATACTCTTGTAGTCACCTTTGGGGAGAAAAAATCATCTAGCCATAGTTTATATTTTCTCTCTTTCTTAGCAAGTTCTTTGCTACTTTATTTCTGCATTTATTTCTGATAAATGTTTTATCAGACATTCCTTCAGGATGCTGCCAGTTAAAAAGCCCAACCACAAGGCCCCCATGAGTCCATCCTCAATTTTATTTTTTTTTTTTTTTTTGGTAACACCCGGCACCGCTCAGGGGTTACTCCTGGCTCTGCACTCAGGAATTACTCCTGGCGATGCCGGGGAGACGATATGGGATGCTGGGGATCAAACCCGGGCTGGCACAGGCCAGCTGCGTGCAAGGCAAATGCCCTACTGCTGGGCTATCGCTCCGGCCCCATCCTCAATTTTTTTAACATCTATTCATCAGGCTGGTTTTGTCATCAGAGCCTAGATATGAATTTGCACACGAGAGAAAACAAAGCACATATTTTTCAGAACTAAAGGAACCTTAACTTTCAGATGAATATTTCACCAGTGAGGCCAAATTATACAATGTAATTATAGAATTATATATTTTACATAAATCACATATCCCGTTCTATATATTTAGAGTTGTTATTTCATGGAACATATGTATAAATATGCATCAATATATACACACTTTTTTTTGTTCTCAGAAGGAACATCTAGAGAGTAGTGATTTTTTTTCCTGGGAAAATAAAAAGAACATGTCTTGGTGTGGAGATGTTATGTGCTGAGTATGAAGTGTTAGAAAAGATGTGGCTGGCTGACAGTTCCTCTCCTGGCCCTCATGTGGTGTGTTAACTTCTACCTGACGGATCTGAGCCTGAGGCCTCCCCTGTTCTGCTTGGCCCACAGAGCATTGCTGTGGGCAATGGATCAGCTGCCCTGGGCTCACTGCACTGCTTGATTAGGACCTATCCAGACTTCCTTTCACTAGCGTCCAGGATTCATTTATTGGTTAGCTCTCTTCTCTATGTGTGACTATTTTACTTGAATGGTAATGAAGTCACCGGAGGAAGAGGAAAGAAACATGTGAGGATCCGCTTCAATACTTGACATAAACAAGGATCAACCTCCTTTACTCTGACTATCCCTCTCTATTCACAGTAACCAGCTAGAATTCAGCCATCATTTCTTAGCAGGTATGGCTCCCCCCAAAGGACCCTCCCGAGCCATTGTATCCTGAACAATAAGCCTGAATAACCCTGAATAATGAGTCAGAAAACTCATGATGCCACAGTAGACAGTTGTGATGCATTTCCAGCTGTTGCAGAAAGCAACACTCCTAAGCAAACTTCTCAACACTAATCCTGTTCCTACCTTGCCATAACCTGACAATTTCATGTTTTAGCACTGGGGAGAGGTGTAAATACCACATAACTGGCTTTGATCATTTCCTTTGTCGTTTTTTTACTTAGATCTGGGAGCCCACTTGAAGCATCTGATCTAATGTATCTCGGTGCCCTGGACCAATTTTTCCAAACAACATATGGTTACAGAAATAAATAATAAAGTTTATTCTAAATATGAGTCAGAATTGCCATGAAGGATATAAAAAAATTAAATGGGACTAAGTCACTGTCAGAGGCTGTATCAACAGTGTTCATACGGTATTTCTCTGAGGGATTGGCACGGGCATGAAGAACTATAGAATGAGAAGGAAGAAATGTGCCCTGAGTCAAGATCATTTTTCTCTTGCCTGACATCCTGTTGTCCCTTGTCTGCCTAGAGGGACAACATCCCAGTTGGCCTGTTCCCTGAGTGATTAATTTTTGGTTTGTCTTCCTAGCAAGTGGGAGGGTCCAGCAGGAAGGCATTGTTTTGTTTATCTCCATGTTCTAATGTCTTGCACATTGCAAATGTTGAGAAAATGCATGCGAAAGAAAATGATATAAAGTATTAGGAGTAGATCAAAGACCCTATGGACATTAGCTGTTTACTCAAAAACCGTCAAAGGTCTGGCCCTGGTGGGACACAGTCCCAGAATTAGAGAGGGTGAGGGCTGCTCTATGGCCCTATGGCAAGTGGGAATGTCTTTAGAGGTAGTTCTCTAAATTCAAGTGCAAAAACCCTGTGTTGTCATGGTCTGTGTTTGCATGAGTATTCATTTTAACATTCCCACTTCCTACAGGATTCTTATATTCCTTAAAAATATCAAAGAATTTTATTACTCATTTCTTCCCCTCCTCACTTAAAATCCTGTGTCTTTATGTCCTGTGTCTTGAAATCCTTTGTTCATAATGTTAAATCTCAGTTTCTTTCTTCAATTAGTATCACTGAACACTGGTGCTTTTTCTAAACACTCAGAGTTTAATCCCTAAAGCAAAATCTTGATGGATGGCTCTGGGTACCATAGTCATGATTTGCATTCCTGTGTAAAGATCTTCAGTCAGACATACCTTGTAGGCCAATATTTTTCATGATATATTGGTGTGTTATTAAATCAATCTGGTGGTTATGACTAGAATTTTATTTAAATCAAGTTAAATAGCAGAAACTATCACAGTATATCAAAAGTAAAGTAATGGTGTTTGGGGTTGTGTGCGTGTGCACAACTTTATACCTGTATGTATTGAGTCATAATTTTTTAAAAGGTTTAAAAATTAGGATAGTCCTGCCTGCATATGGTTCCCCAAGCAAGGAGACCTCTTTTGGACACGGAGCAGGAATATTTTCTCTGAGCACTGCAGAATATGGTCCCAAAGTACCCACACCTCCCAAAAATCAGTATTGTGGGCTTTCTCCAATTATACCTCCTACTAGCCATGGAAACATTAACCTTTTATTTTAATACTCAGCTTGAGCTATCATGACAGCTCTCTTCTCTTTGGACCTTTTCTGTCTCTACCCTTACGTGTTATCAATTGCATAGTCACAAAAATTAGCCTTGGAAAAGAACATAAATCCATTCCTCTCTGTCCT
Organism: Cryptotis parvus; assembly: GCA_021461705.1. Classification (NCBI taxonomy): domain Eukaryota; kingdom Metazoa; phylum Chordata; class Mammalia; order Eulipotyphla; family Soricidae; genus Cryptotis; species Cryptotis parvus. The sequence continues at coordinate 19,120 of JAJIBD010027068.1, forward strand.
TCCATTAGATTCTGACAGTCACCTGACCCTTGAATTTGGTCTTTCTGGTTTGAGCTTAGTTCAAACTTTGGCCCAACCGTGTATGTATTTTTTCTCTCTCTCTCTCATTCCTCCATAGGATGGACTAGTTTGGGCTAACTCTCATAAACTTATTTTTAAATAGAACAAAAAGTAAAAGTAAAAGCATATTACTTTCCCCCATAGCTTTTAGCTATCAAAGTGCTGTCACCCACTATCTGCCTTCAACAGGACAGTTAATTCCATTAAACAATGTGGATTCAGAGGTGCCCACATTCAGGCTTGAGGTAGGATCCAGTACATAGGATCCCAAAGTACATAGGATCCCATTATACTGTGTATGTGCAGTTCCCTCTCCCCACCCCCCACACTGCTTACCCCATGTGAACACATTGCACTTGCAGCCCAACCCAACTGGCTGGCCCCCTGAAGTCACAGAGTCCCACCCAGTGGGTGGACAGACACCACCTTCACATGCCTTGTTTAGGGGCCCAGGGAGATGCTAGCATATGCTTACCTGGAGAAAATGATGGTTCAATAGAGGAAGTGATACTAACATTCCTAGGAAGAGCCAGGAATAAGGTGGCAGCAATCATGTTCAGGTTTACTATAGTACACACACAGATAAACAAAGGCTGATGAATATGCAGAACGCCTGGTGCCTGAAGCAGGAGAGCAATAACGTTTACCAAATAGCAGTGTTGACACCACCTTGAAAGGAGTGTTTCAGAGCACTGTAATGCAATTAATCCTTCTTACCTGTGAGTTATCAGGGGGTGTGGGCTCCTTTCTAAAAACCCCTGATGAGTTTACTCCGCTCAGAGCCTCTTGTGTAAACTTGATCTTAATGAAGAACTCAGCCTCACAACACATACAGAGTAGGAAGTGGTCAAAGAGCAACTACATTTTTTAAAGGAACTTTTAAAGGAACACAGAACAAGGAATCACAGAACAAGGAAACACAGAACAAGGAATCACAGAACAAGGAATCACGGAACAAGGAATCACAGAACAAGGAATCACGGAACAAGGACTCACTTTAAAGGAACCCAGAACAAGGGCACATCTGTTTTGCCTGCCTGTCCAAAATGAATGTTCTAGGACAGAGTAATAACCTTTGTGTCATCCTTTTAACTTATCTACTATAAAAGAAGATAATTAAGAAGATAGTCATAATGATGAGACCAAACCTCACCACATCTGGCAGAAAACACTACATGGAAGGACTAAGTGTCTGAGAGAGAACTAAATGTTCAATACAGACCGGCTCTCTAAATAGAAATCCAGACTGATCTCCCAGTATGAATAAAGAATACTCATTGGTAGGTTCTGTGCCAAGCACTGGAATTCAGAAACAATTTGCAAAGTCCTGGGCACCATTTTTCACTCCACATTTGGTGCCACGCAGCAGTCATGAGCCCTTCACAAGATATAGCATCTGAAATCCCTTTGGAAGTCAACCCTTTTCTTGGGAAGAGTCAGAAGGATTGGCTTTCAAGAATGTCTTGAAAGATGTCCAGACGGCCTGTCATGGTAGTCAAGTCTATGACAGGACATAGCAGGGCTAGAGGCCATCTTGGGAACAGATTATTCTTTCATCAGTTCTCACTTCTTGGGTCCCTACATCTATCGTTTTATTCTGTCCATCAGTCGGGTTGTTTCACTTCATCACTGAAATCTTAATCACCTACTATTCTCCCAGTAAGTATTTGTCATTGACTGTCCTTGTGCATCTCGTACTAACATAGAGTAAAGGTCTGTGCTTCTCAGAGTTCCTGGGAGGATCGAATGCTCTTGGAATGATTTGTTCTTCTGTCAATCCCCTGCCTAAACTGACTCAGTCTTTGGACTAAAAGTTGGCTGGGGCTGTTTTCCTTTTATATTTTGTAATACTTAGAAATCATTAGAGTGCCAGGTGCACAAAAGCAGTTCCATGTGATGGTTGGATGAATACCTGAACAAATACTAGTCAGTAATACACATCTTTGGAGAGCACTGAGTGGACTCTTTGCTGACAGACTGAGCAGGTTAGAAGGAACTTTCTTCTTACTGTCCTGAGTGCTTACCTTGTATAGAAAGGGAGCTCTCTTATTATTGTCACCACTACTTTTCAGAGAGAGAAAAACTGAAGCTCAAAAATGTCTGAGTGTTGTTGTTAGCTAAATTATAGGGACCTGGGAAAGTAGGCAGTAAGGTGGGCTTCCTTGAGAAGACAAAGACCGTGAAGGTGGATGTACTGATTGATTCCCATCAAAATTGAAGGCGTTAATATGTATGCAGCATCTTCTCTCTGTTAGCAATGGAGGACATAAGAATTGAATCTGCACAGGCAAGAGGAGCGAATAAAATAGCACGGGCAACCAGCCATCATTAAAAGGAAAAAAAAATCCCTCCTTTTTAATTAAAATTAAATGTCCACTGTAAAAGGGGGAAAAAACGGTGAGCAACAAATATCCACAGCCTTGTTTAATCACCTGTGATGAATTATAATTAGGATTTGAAAATTATTGAACTTTTTTTCCCCCTGTTCACCTTGGCGCCTGAAGGTGAATTTCAAAGAGTGCAGGAGGAATGAATATTAAAAAGTTTGTTTTATACTTGAACGCCAGAGCTCCCATCTCATTTTTCCATTAAAGCTCAACTTTTGAAATTTCTCTCCGCTTTGCAATAATTACATCTTCAGCCTGACAACTCATTACATAACAATGCTTATGCTAATGTGATTCTATAGGCGCTGGGGAAGGAAAGCTGGTGTTTTCAAGGGTGGGGATTTCCAGGGTGGCTTTCTTGCTCCACTCAGAGGCCCAGATTCAGCCCCCTCCCCACTCTGCTCAGAGCCGCTGGTAGGGAGCAGCAGGCTTGACTGTGTGGCACCCTCACCAACAGACCCCTGAGAGCTGGCTGATTTCCTTTCACGCCACTTCATTTTATTTATTTATTTGCAATCCTGCTTTGTTCTACAAAGGCTGGAAAGAAAACTGTGTCAAGTGTTCAGTCTGAACAATGGAACAGGCCCATTTGTCTTGCTCACCCTACAGTAATGGCATTCTTTATTTTTCTCAATACTCTTGTGATTCAGATCGATTCAATTTATAGCTATTATTGAGTTCCCACAGGGGTCAGACCCTAAGCAGGATGGGAGAGAGATGACCGCAAAGCAAAACTCTAAAGCCACAACTCTCAAATACCTCACCTCTCCTCCACCAATCTCCTTGTGGGGATGCGGACTTTGGACACAGGGCACACCCCAACTAGAGTTCCACATGTTATAAGTCAGTCTAGGAGAGCATGTTCAAGCCGAGGGCACAGAGATGTCACCTGGGCTTGTGGGACTTATGGGGAGGCCTCTCAGAGAAAGTGTTAAATCTGAGCCCCTTTATTTTTTTTTATTTTTTTTTTTTTTTTTATTATACCACAGTGAAACATACAATTACAAAGGTGTTCATAATTGGTTCTTGGTAATACAGTATACCAGCACCCATCCCTCCACCAGTGCCCCATTTCCACCACCAATGTACCCCACCCCCCCCTGCCCACCCCGATGCTGCCTTAATAGCAGGTACCCCAGTTTCCTCTCTTTCTCTCTCTGTCTCTCTCTCTGTCTCTGCATCTCTCTCTCTTATTTTACACATGGTGGCTAGCCCTGCAGGTATTTAGAGTTTATCACTTAAGTCTCTTTGTGTATATTCAATGGTGAGTTTTAATCTGCCATTACCATTTCCCACATTTAGTAAAACACTGGTATCTATTTATGTCGTATTAATGAATGCAGTCATTCTGTATCTGTCCTTTTCCTTCTGACTAATTTCACTCAGCATGATAGTCTCCATGTCCATCCATTTGCAGGTAAATTTCATAATTTCATCTTTTCTGACAGCCACATAGTATTCCATAGTGTAGATGTACCACAGTTTCTTTAGCCAGTCCTCTGTTCTAGGGCATTTAGGTTGTTTCCAGATTCTAGCTATAGTGAATAGCGCAGAGATGAATAAAAAGAAGTACAGATAGTGTTTCTGCTATGTGTTTTTCGGTCTCTCGGGTATATTCCCAGGAGTGCTATTGCTGGATCAAATGGGAGCTCAATATCTAGTTTTCGGAGGAATGCCCATATGTTTTCCAAAAGGGCTGGACCAGTCGGCACTCCCACCAACAGTGGATCAGAGTCCCTTTTTCCCCACATCCACGCCAGCACTGGTTGTTCTTGCTGTTTTGTATGTGTGCCAGTCTCTGTGGTATGAGATGGTACCTCATTGTTGTTTTGATTTGCATCTCCCTGATGATTAAAGATGAAGAACACTTTTTCATATGCCTTTTGGCCATTCGAATTTCTTCTTTTTTGGAAACTTCTGTTCATTTCTTCTCCCCATTTTTTGATGGGGTTGGCTGTTTTTTTCTTTGTGGAGTGCTACCAGTGCCTGATATATCCTGGATATTAACCCCTTGTCAGATGGGTATTGGGTGAATATCCTTTCCCACTCTGTGGATTGTCTTTGTATCTTGGTCACAGTTTCTTTTGAGGTGCAGAAGCTTTTTAGTTTTATACAATCCCATTTGTTTATCTTTGCTTCCATTTGCTTGGTCAGTGGTGTGTCATCTTTAAAGATACTTTTCGTTTCGATGTCGTAGAGCCGTTTCTCCTATGTTTTCTTCGATGTACCTTATAGATTCATGTCTGATGTTGAGATCTAGAATCCATTTTGATCTGACTTTTTGTGCAGGGGCGTTAGAAGGAGGTCTAAGTTCATTTTTTTACACATAGCTGCCCAGTTTTCCCAGCACCATTTGTTGAAGAGGCTTTCTTTGCTCCACTTAATATTTTTTGCTCCTTTATCGAAGATTAAGTGGTTGTATATTTGAGAATGTGTTTCAGGATACTCAGTTCTATTCCATAGGTCTACAGGTCTGTCTCTATACCAATACCACACTGTCTTAATTACAACTGCTCTGTAGTAGAGCTTGAGGTTGGGGAAAGTGATACCTCCCATCTTCTTTTTCCCAAGGATTGCTTTAGCTATTCGTGGAGTTTTATTATTCCATACAAATTTCAGGAGTGTTTGTTCAATTTCTTTGAAGAACATCATGGGTATCTTTATAGGGACTGCATTGAATCTGTATAAAGCTCTAGGGAGTATTACCATTTTGATAATGTTAATCCTTCCGATCCATGAGCAGGGAATATGTCTCCATTTCCTCAGGTCTTCTTTTATTTCCTGAAGTAACGTTTTGTAGTTTTCTTTGTAGAGATCCTTTACATTCTTTGTCAAACTGATTCCTAGGTATTTGATTTTCTGCGGAGCAATTGTGAATGGGATAATTTCTTTAATGTCCCTTTCTTCTCTTTCGCTGTTTGCATATAGGAAAGCCATTGACTTTTGGGTATTGATTTTGTACCCTGCTACTCTGCTATAGGAATGTATTATTTCTAGAAGCCTCTTGGTAGAGAGTTTCGGGTTTTCCAGGTATAATATCATGTCATCTGCAAATAGTGATAACTTGGCTTCTTCCCTTCCTATCTGGATGCCCTTAATGTCTTTTTCTTCCCTGATTGCTATGGCAAGTACTTCCAGTACTATATTGAATAGAAGTGGTGAGAGTGGGCAGCCTTGTCTTGTCCCTGATCTTAAGGGGAAGGCTTTCAGTTTTTCCCCATTGAGAATGATGCTCGCTGTGGGCTTGTAGTAGATGGCCTGGATTATCTTGAGGAAGGTTTCTTTAATCCCCATTTTAGGAGAGCTTTTATCATGAACGGGTGTTGAATCTTGTCAAATGCCTTCTCTGCATCGATTGATATGATCATATGGTTTTTATTTTTCTTTTTGTTGATATGATGTATTATGGTGATTGACTTGCGAATGTTGAACCATCCTTGCATTCCCGGGATGAATCCCACTTGGTCATGGTGTATAATCTTTTGATGACTCTTTGGATTCTATTTGCTAGTATTTTGTTGAAGATCTTAGCATCTGTATTCATCAGGGAGATTGGTCTGTAGTTTTCCTTTTTTGTGGCATCTTTGTCTGCTTTGGGTATCAGGGTGATATGTGCCTCGTAAAAGCTATTTGGGAGTGTTTTTGTTTCTTCAATTTGTTGGAAGAGCTTAAAAAAGAATTGGGAGTAGGTCCTCTTTAAAGGTTTTGTAGAATTCACTGGTGAATCCATCTGGACCTGGGCTTTTGTGTTTGGGGAGACTTTTGATTACTGATTCTATTTCCTCGATGGAGATAGGTTTGTTGAGGTATTCCAAATCTTCTTGTTGCAGACTTGGGAAGCTATAGGAATTCAGGAATTTGTCCATTTCTTCTAGGTTTTCTTGTTTTGTGGAGTACAGGCTCTCATAGTAATCTCTGATAATCTTTGGAATTTCTGTGGTTTCTGTTGTGATGTCCCCATTTTCATTTCTGATTCTATTTATTTGGGTTCTCTCTTTTCCTTTTCTTACAAGTCTTGCAAGTGGTTTGTCAATCTTGTTTATTTTCTCAAAGAACCAGCTTTTTGGTTTTGTTGATCTTCTGGATTGTTTTTTGACATTCCATCTCATAGATTTCTGCTCTAAGTTTTATTATTTCTTTCTTTCTGCTTGGGTTGGGCTCCTTTTGTTGATCACTCCCTAAGATCTTAAGTTGTGAAGTCAGACTGTTTATGATGGCCTTTTCTTCTTTTCTGATAAATGCTTGAAGAGCTATGAACTTGCCTCTTAACACTGCTTTCGCTGTATTCCACAAGTTCTGGTAATTCGTGTCTTCAGTCTCATTTGTTTCCAGGAATCTTTGGATTTCCTCTTTGATTTCTTTTATGACTTGCTGGTTGTTCAGCAGTGAGCTGTTTAGTTTCCAGGTACTTGGTATTGGTCTCCGTTTTTGTGTACAATTAACTTCTATTTTCAGTGCCTCATGGTCTGAAAAAATAGTTGGCACAATTTCTATCTTCTTGATTTTATGGAGGTATGACTTATGGTTCAGCATGTGATCTATTTTGGAGTATGTTCCATGTGCACTGGAGAAGAAAGTGTATTCAGTTTTTTGGGGATGAAATGCCCTGTATATGTCTACCAGCCCTCTTTCTTCCATCTCTTCTTTAAGGGCCAGTATTTCCTTGGTAAGTTTCAATCTTGTTGATCTATCCAGGGTTGATAGAGCAGTGTTGAAGTCTCCAACTACAATTGTGTTGCTGTCAATGTCTTCTTTGAAGTCTATTAGTAGTTGTTTTAGGTATTTTGCTGGCCCCTCGTTGGGTGCATATATGTTTAATAGCATGATTTCTTCCTGATATATGCATCCCTTGACTATTAAGAAGTGACCTTCACTGTCCCTTCTGACCTTCTTCAGCCTGAAGTCTATGTTGTCAGATACCAGTATGGCTACCCCAGCCTTTTTGGATGGGTTGTTTGAATGAAGGATTGTTTTCCAGCCTTTTATTTTGAGCCTGTCTTTGCTCCGATTGTTCAGGTGTTTTTCTTGCAGGCAGCAGAATGTCGGATTCAATTTTTTGATCCATTGTGCCACTCTGTGTCTCTTAACTGGTGCATTTAGGCCATTGACATTGAGAGAGATTATTGTCATGGGATTTTGTGCCATCTTTCTGAATAGGTTGGTTGTTCTTTTGTGTTATGTCTCGTCTTATAGTAGATCTTTCCAGTTCTTCTTTTTAAGGTTGGTTTTGATTTTACAAAGTTCCTAAGCTGTTGTTTATCCAAGAAGTTGTATATCTGTCCTTCAAATCTGAGCGAGAGTTTAGCCGGATAAAGAATTCATTTCATTAAGTTTTTTTCACTATATCCCACCACTGCCTTCGGGCTTGGAGGGTGTCTTCTGAGAAGTCTGCTGAAAGTCGAATGGATGCTCCTTTGTATACAATTTCCTTCTTTGATCTTGCTGCCTGAAGAATTATGTCTCTGTCTATGGCATCCATTACTTTGACTAGGATGTGTCTTGGGGTCTTTCTATTGGGGTCTCTTCTTGCTGGTACGCGTCGGGCTTCTTGGATCTGGATGCCTTCGTCCTTTAACTCGGGGAACTTTTCAGCCAGGATGTTTTTAACTGTTTTAATTTCCTTGGGGTTACTTTCTTGTCCCTCTGGGACTCCTATGATTCTTATGTTGTTCCGCCTGGCTTCATCCCATTGTTCTCTGTTTCGTTGCTGATCCATTATCCGGTCTTTTTTCCATCTTATGTAGATCTCTGAGTGCTTTCTGCAGCTCATCTTCAGTCTCACTGATTCTCTCCTCCGCTGCTGTCATCCTACTATCCAGAGCCCCGATTGTGTTTTTCATTTCGTCTACTGAGTTTTTAAGTGATGATATTTCTATTTGCATGGTTCTCATTTCTGCTCTCATTTCCTCCCGTAGTTTATTGACAGCCCTTTCAACTGCTTCGTTTATGTTCTCCTGTATTTTATTGGACATCTGCTCAATTTTTTCGTTGAGCTCCTTAAACATCCTACCAATTTCTTCTCTGATTTCACTGTCAGAGAGATCATGCACATCTGTATTCTTTTTTGAGTCTTCAGGGTCGATTCCTTCATCTGTTCTTCGAGCTGGGGATCTGCGTTGTTTCCCCATGGTGTTGTGGTGTTCAGGGATAGATTCCTCTGGTGTACTGTTTCTTTTTTTCTTGAGGGTATTACTTTCCCTTGGTGTTGAAATTCCTAGTTTTTCTATTAATAAGTGGCCACGTTAGTGGCCGCCCACCCGCCAGCCTCACACCCCAGGAAGGTAGGGTACCTGAGATGGAGTCAGGCCGGTGTGAGAGTTCAAAATGACCGTTTACTTCCGGTTCTGCTTGGACTTCTGGGGGTTGTAGTTCCACCTTCTGCTGAGACCTGGGGCTCTACCACGGCCCCAGGCGCCCGCCCGGCCAGCCGCACACCCCAGGGAGGTAGGGTACCTGAGATGGAGTCAGGCCGGTGTCTAAATCTGAGCCCCTTTAAAGATAAGATTGAGCTATCGAGGTTTAGTGCATCGAAGAATGGGGGTTCCAGGGGGCAGTAAGTGCTGGCCAAGTGTCTGTGAGTGACAAGGGCAGCAGAATTCAGCGAAAAAAAGTTCCCTAGGAGCTAGATGGTATGATGGGAGACAAGGTAAAAATGCCCTACCCCAAGGATTCATTTCTCCCATAGTCTCTATAGCACCCTGCCAGCCAAAACTGTTTACTGCTGACACCTGTCAGCATATGTGACTGTCCATTTCCTTGTCTGGGAAACTGTAGTTTGGTGGTTTGAAAGATGCTGAGACTCCTATGTTACACATAATCAAGAGACCAGGCTGGGGAAGCCTTTCCTTTGTGTGTTACCTCCAGCTCTGTTGGAGGCAGTTTCTAGCACCTTCCAGAGATAGCCAAAAGCAGTAGCAGTGTTTGAGTTTGCTTGGGGAAGATAGTGCTAACTGACTAAGCTTTGCTTATGTTACTGTTGCAAGCGCCTTTTGCAAGGGCATGGCCCTGCTCACTACAGGGAACCTGCTTTTAGTCTAGCTCAGTGGTTGGTAGTCTCTAGGCCATGGAACACTCTGCAGGCTAGGGTAGGCAACAGGTGTGGGAAGGTGAATGCCAAGGGTTGAGGCTCTACCACTAACTCAGAAGACATCTCTTTTTCACTTCCGTTTTCTTTCATCTGCTTTGTTTTAAATTTTGAAATATTTTCCTTTGGAAATTTTTTAAGTTAAAATCATTTTTTATTAAAAATCATTTTCATTATAGAATGAATGTTTTCCTTGGGGAAAGAACACACTCAAATGGACAGAAAGACTCTCTAGAGAAGCCTTATCTCCATTAATAAACCACAGATTTCCATGCAATTAATTTCCTTGTGAGAAGAATGGATAAGGTGGTGGGTTGGGGCTGGAAGGGATCAGAAATTTAAAAAACAAAGATCTGGAAAGAACCCATGTCCAAGAACCAGTGATCAGATAAAGAAACTATGGCATATATACACAATGAAATACTATTCAGGGGAAAATATGACATCATGCCTTTTGCCAGTATGCAAATGGAATTGAAGAGTATCATGTGGAGTGAAATCAGCCACAAGGAGAGGTACAGATAGAGAGTATTTACCATATTTGTGGAATATAAAGAAACAGAGTATGGTCAAAACAAATAGTCGAAGACTACAGAACATGAAAGTTGGTCTACAGAACTAAGCTTCCCAAGGATGGGGATTCCTGGCTGGGAGGTCGCTCTTAGATGCGGTGGAGGAAACTGACAGTCCAGTGGAGAGTGTGGTGATGGATGACATTGTCATTCTCAGTACTATAAAGCATGTCACTTGATTAAAAAAGCTGAGGGGTGAAGGAAAATGTGCCTGTAAAAGCTGAGAAAAACCAAAAAGCCTGGGGTTAAATGAATATCTCAGGAGTCTCCATCTCTGTTTCCACTCTACCACTCCGTTTCTATCCATCCATCAAAGACTTCAAACAAAGTAGTTATTCCAGCAACAAAGTGGCTTCATTCAGAATCCACACGAGACTGGTAGATTGCTAAGTACATTCCTAATGAGTAAAAAGTATGACATGCGTTTTCCCCCAATCGATGACTTCTTCTCCCCTTTCCAAACACCTCTGAAGAATCTTGCCCCTCAGTTCCATGTAGAAATGGCACCACTTCCCAGGAAAAAGGCCTGGCACAATCGGTCTTAGAATTGGCTGATTTTCATACAAGTGGAGGCGCTCATTAGCCTTCTGATCTAATTGGAACAAGATTACGACTAGCTGGATTCATTTTGTCTATCTCTAAGAGATGAAAGTCTGCCTGACTCCAGTGGACTAGGCCTCAGGCTCTGGAAAAGGATGATCTGAGAACTAAGGAAACATTTCTGTAGGAATGGGACGAGGCTCACCTCAGATCAGGGCTGTGCAGTCTGCAAAAGACACTGCCCTATTATAAGTCCAGGTCCACTGACCTGGACTTCTTTCTTTGGTGAGCACTAGAGATGGCGATGAAAAGTCCCTGTTTCACCCCAGTGAGGATGTAACTATCAAAAATGGTAGAAATGATCTGTGTTGGTAGGGATGTGGTGGAAAAGCAACTCTCATCCACTGCCTCTGGGAATGTTGTCTGGTGCTCTGGAAAACAGTACGGAGAGTTCTCAGCAAAGTTAGAATTGAACAGCCATAGGACCCAGCAATTCCAATTTGGGGCATCTAATCCCAGGACATAAAACCACTCTCTCCAAAGGACATATGCACGCCATTATTCAGTGCTGCACTCAGTACAATAGCTAAGATATAGAATCAACCTAGGAGTCCAAAAGCAGATGAATGGATATGAAGATGAGGTATATATACACAATGGAACATTATGCAGCTGCAAGTAATGATGAAATCCTGCAATTTGCTTCAATGGGGTTGGAACTGAAAGATCTTGTGTTGAGTGAAATAAGCCAGAAGAAGACAAACACAGGATGATATCACTTATCTATGGTATGTAGAATACTGGATGAGAAACTTTACTATAGTTAAAGGAGGAAGCCTAGATCAACCTTGATCCTAGTATGATCCTAGAGAGGAGAAAGCCTAGATCATCCTTGATCCTGGATAGGAGAAAGACAGAGAAGGAAAGAAATCTAGGGGGAAATAAGAGAATAAGAAGAAATGAGTGAATGGGCATCAGGGCTTCATATATACTGGTAATATGGGAGAGTGGTTTGGCCATGTATCCCAAATACATACTTAACATAACTGAAAACATGAGACACAAGCTGCAACCACTGAAATTTTGTAATTTGCTTTTCATGTTGACAGGCGGGAAATGGGCTGGGAGTCGGAGTGTGGAGGGAGTACAGGAACATTGGTGGGAGAAAGTTGGCCCTGATGATGGGATTAGCATTGAAATATTATATGCCTAAAACTCAACTATCAAAAACTTTGCAATAATAGTTCTTTAACTTAAAAAATGAAAACAAATAAAAATAAATATCCTTTTTAAAAAAAAGTATTCATTGCGTTTTGGGTCATACTCATGATGCTCAGGTGTTACTCCTAGCTCTGCACTCAGAAATAACTCCTGGTGATGCTTGGGGATCATATGGGATGCTGGGGATCAAACTTGGGTCAGGCACATACAAGGCATATTTCCTACCCATTGCACTATCTCCCTGACCCCCCAAAATAAATACCTTTTTTCCTTTTGGAAGGTTTCTCTGATTTCTATACTTTGATAGGGATATTGTCCTGAGGGAACTTAAGACCCATTCTCCCTGCCATGACAGCCCAAGGCTTTGTTCACCATTATACTAAGTTTTTGAGATCAATAACCACGTCTCCTCATTTCTGTCTTCCCAGTCCATTGCTTAGAACTGAGTTCCGAGGATATCAATGTTGGACACTTCTGGGCAGGGATTCTCTAAGTGGGTAGGGATCTGTTTATTATGGAGATAATTCATTATTTCCTTTACTTCTGGAAACACACCTCTAAGAATGGCATTGGTGTTTTTCTCTTCTATAAGTAAAGAACCAGGACTCAAAAATTAAGTGTTTTGCTTTAAAGCACGTAGCAACTGAGTAATGGAGTCAGGATTGCCTGTGGTCTAAATACAGGCAGCATCACAATGGGCTTATTTAAAAAATAGACCCCCACCTCAGAACTATAGAAGGAGATCTGCATAACTGAATCTCCAGGTGACTTGTGTGAGCATTGCTGTTTAAGATGCACTGATCTGTATGAAAGGAAATAAATCATTTACTGAATGAACAAATAAGTTTGAGTCCTGGCTTCACTGCTTACTTGCTCTATGATGGGAAAAATGACATTGTTAAGCCTCATTTTCCATATTTGCATTAAAGGAAGAATAAAAGAATCTGAAAGTAGGAGCCATGAGGGCTCAATGAAATTATGCCTGCTGATCCTGCCCTATCCTAAGGCGGCAGGTGAAGTTAATGTGTATGGTTGTCTTTCCCTTCTCCGAACTTGACTTAGTTTATAAAATATAGAAAGGTGCTGGATTAAAAGCAAGATTTCTTAAACTTTTTCCACTGGTGACTCCTTTGCAACAATAGATTTTTATGTATGTATACAAATCAAATATTTCTTGGTCATATTTGATAAATTAATTTATTTAAAAGATATTTTACTTTAAAAAAATTGTGACTTTTTTCGAGTGGAGGCTTGGTGCCACGCTGAGATTTGGAGCCACACTTAGCTCTGTGCTCATGGGTCATTCCAGACAGGAGCCATTCTCCATGGGAGACCACATGGTGCCGTAATCTTTGTACTATCTCTTCACTCCTATGGCCCACAATTAAGAAGCTAGGAACTAAAGTAAACATTTCTCAACCGGGGCCATATGGCCCATTGTTGGCCATCCTGATGGTTCAAGTGGGGCAGCAGTTGAAAATTGTATAAATGGGGTGTTACTGCACAGGACTACAGGACCGACCTATAGGATGGGGCTGTGGGGCAGGAAACAGATAGGAAACAGTAGACAAGCGCAGTTGAAAGAAAGATTAGAAAATCCTGGATCTCAGGTCCTGGTTTAACAGTTTTGTCAACCTTGAGAACACTAGAGGGAAACGCTATGAAGATCCATAGGTTAGAAGAATGTTTGTTGGTGGTGCTTGGTTTTCCCTCCCACACCACAGTTCTATCAAGTTGCAGACAATGCCGCTTGCCTTCTCTCTTTAGTTCCCTGTTACCCAGCCAGGGAGGGAATTTTCCTCTGGTGACTCTTGCTGTCCTTGTTCACAGCTCTGACTTCTGTGCTCCTATTTTTCTCTGCAAAATATTTCAGAAAGAAGTGCATGTTGATTTGCTGTATGGTTTCTTGATTAGATGGCAGGTTTGTAACTGGGGTAGATGTGACAATCAGGCAGGCTTTGATTAGACCTTTCTGATATGTAAATCCAGGTGGATAAGATAAGTGGCGTTAGACTGGGGCTGGCAACAAAGGTAGGCAGAAATCCCAGGTGACTGGAATTAAAGAAGTGTCTGAGCAGGGTGTTGGTGCGAATGATGTGAATTTCAAAGAGCCTGGGATAAACACTCACTTTGAGATGGGCTAATTTATGCAGGAAGTCGTTTGAGAAGCCAATTCTGTCATCCCAGAGAGTTTATAGAAGCCAGCAGAAAATGGTTAAGCACTGGAATGTAAACACTGGTAATTGGTAATTAATGGGCACACCTACAAGGAAGGCATATGCCAAATTAAATTGATTACTTGAATCATTCATTGATTCATTAAATAGTATATGTGCTTTCTTGAGCTCCTATTCCATCCGAGTATTATGCTCGGTGCTGGGAACTAGATATAGAAAGGGATTAGAGCTTGCTGTATAAAAACCAACTGACAAAAAGGGATGGAGCGGGGCTACAATATCAAAATTAGCATTGTTTTTACCTTTCTTCATTCTCTCAATTTCTGCTTTATATTAGGGATGCAGAACTGGGTTGGAGTGTAGCAGTGGTAGCGGAGTGGGGAACCCCATCAACTCTCACTCTTCCTCAAGCTTATATTTCCACATAGTTCTAATCTCTATTCTGCAGACTCTAAGACTCTGTAAGCATCTAGAAGACTCACAAAAACAATGCAAATAGGTGCTCTCTAAGCATCTAGAAGAATCACCAAAGCAATGCAAAGAGAGATGGGTACCAAAAAGTAACTGAAGGGGTCAGAGCAATAGAACAACAGGTAATTCACTTGCTTTGTTCATGGCCAACCTGGATTTAATCCCCAGACCCCATATGGTTCATCAAGTTCTGCCAAGAGTGATATCTGAGTGCAGAGCCAAAAATAAGCCTTGAGTCCCACCAGGCACGCACCTCACCTCTACCTCCCTAAAAAGAGTAACTGCATGAGTTATCAATTATTAAAATCACGCCGGAGATGTAGGGTGCAAGGATTATACAAGGTGCCCTGAAATTAAAAAAGAGAGTGACTTAACTCCATGGAGTTAAAGAAGACCACTCCCCAAGGGAAGGGATTTTTGAAATGGTGAGTAACCATTAGATAAAGCATATGTGGGATGTTGGCTCAGCTCAGGGAAGGCAGCACCTTTGAAGAAACTAAGGCCCAGAGGAGTACCCTTGAACACCCATCTACCACATAGGTATCACATCACAATACATAAAGGAGGAGTGGGCTAGGGCCTGATGATATCAAAGACTTGAGATCAGGTTTAGGATAGCAAAATCACTGTGGCCTTCCCATAACCATTTGTGTGACTGAGCACCATCCTAGCGCAGTACAGTGGCCTTTGAGAAAAACATATCCATGGTATGTACCCCTCAGCATAACCCAGCCCAGGATCCCTGCCCCCTCTCCCCTCCTTAATGTATGTAGCTGCCAAAGGCAGAACCATGTACATGTTGAAGGACAACAAAAGCAGCGCTCATGCTTGGATCTGACACTTGAATTTCAGGACTGCACACATTCATTTTGTATAAGACCCTGAACACAATTAGGGAATGCAGCTAAGCTTCCTGGAAGAAAGTGAGTAGATGAGTCCATTTCGAAAAGACTTTGTTTTTTTTCCCTCTTTTTTTATTTTCTTTTTTTTCTAGGAAAAGACTTTGTAGAATGCTGATTGCATAGTAGGTGCTCTTTTGTTTTTGTAACTTTACTCCTACTCAACTAAGCCAATGATACCCCCTTTCCCCACTGCAAGGGTAAGACTGAGATATTGGGGGAGAGGGATTAAAATTTGGTTTTTGTGGGACTGGAGATAGAGCTTCCTCAGGCTGGAGCCATGCTTTACAAGCAGGGAGGCCAGTGTTCGATTCCCTACACCCGTATAGTCCCATAAGCACTACTCGGATGGCCCCCCTGAACTCCACCAGGAGAGACCCCTAAGCATGGAGCAGGGAGTCATTTTCAAGCACTACTCGATATATACCCCTCCAAGAAAGAAACCTTTCATAAATTTGGATATGCGATAGCTCAAATTAATGAACATATAAATAATATAGTGGCAGAGTTATGTTGAAATTTTGACACTTTTTCCTGAACTCCTAACCAAATATCCTGAATTTAAACATTAGAAAAATAGAATATATTAGGATTCTCACTCTCCTGGGAAAATAGTAACTGCTCTGGAATATTCTGTCCCAGAATTTCACCTCATGTTTGTTTTTTCTTTTTGGGTCACACCCAGCAACCCTCAGGGGTTACTCCTGGCTCCTCGCTCAGGAGTTACTCCCAGGGGTGCCTGGAGGGACCATATGGGATGCCGGGATCGAACCCAGGTTGGCAGCATACAAGGCAAACACCCTACCCGCAGTGCTATCGCCCAGCCCCTTCACTCATGCTTTGACTGCTGATTTCAGGAAACTCATTAATGGGCTGGAGACAGAAACCCAAATCCCCTGTGTCCCTGGGAACAACTAGTGCAGTTTGTGTAGTCCTCTGTTGGTCTCACTTCTCATCTTCTGGTGAGAGGGCCCTTCTTGAATATTTTAACTTATTTTTTAATTGATTTACTGTGGTTTACAATATTGTAAACCAGAGACTCCTCACACATGGGGCAGAGCTGTTCCTTGCTCTCCCTGTGCAAAGCCGCTCATGAGGCAGTTGGGAGGCATGGTGGGTTCTAGCCCTGGCCCACCACCTCGGCAGAGCCTCACAACAAGCCAGACCACCCCCCTCCTCACTCCACGGGCGCCGCCATTTTCCACTTCTGGACTTCCCTCTCGTCAGAACTCCACCCAGCAGACCAGCCCATCACAGCCCGGATCACCGACACCCACCCTGCAGCAGCTTTTTCCTCAATCCAGCCCAGGTATGCTGGTCCAGAGACTCTCACACATGGGGCAGAGCTGTTCCTTGCTCTCCTGTGCAAAGCCGTTCATGAGGCAGTCGGGAGGCATGGCGGGTTCCTAGCCCTGGCCCACCACCTCGGCAGAGCCTCACAACAAGCCAGACCACCGCTCCTCACTCCACGGCCACCGCCATTTTCCACTTCTGGACTTCCCTCTCGTCAGAACTCCACCCAGCAGACCAGCCCATCACAGCCCGGCTCAGCAAGCGGCCGCGACGGTTCATCAATAAATGCTTTATTTGGAGATGTTTAAAAGAGTTTGCCTCCCGCTCGACAA
Source organism: Cryptotis parvus (assembly GCA_021461705.1). Taxonomy (NCBI): domain Eukaryota; kingdom Metazoa; phylum Chordata; class Mammalia; order Eulipotyphla; family Soricidae; genus Cryptotis; species Cryptotis parvus. The sequence continues at coordinate 36,156 of JAJIBD010027068.1, forward strand.
GCCTGGCAAGCTTCTCGTGTTGTATATATGTCAAATTCCAGTAATACTATATTAGGTCATTCCCATGACCTAATATAATGGTTTGAGGCTCTTTATGTTCCTGTAGCAAGCCGATGCCCCTGGCCTCTACTGGCAGTGAGACAGGACATATAGAGATATTACTGGTGCCCGCTCTAGCAAATAGATGATCAACGGGAAGATCGTGATCGTGACAATATTGTTAATGATGATTTCCTGTCTATGTAATTTCAGCATCACACTCATCACCAGTGTACCTAACTCCCTCCTCCAAGGACCCCAAAACTCCCTTTCACCCACCCCAATCAGTTTTGTGGATCAGTTCTCTCTCATTATATTGCTTTTGACCTTCTGTTGCTAGCTCACTGTGTATCTTGAAATCTCACACATTCTGTGTCTGTCCTATTCCTTCTGACTCTTTTAACTTAGCATGATATCTAGTTTCATCCATATGGTGGCCAAATGCATTATTTGGTTCTTTCATAGAGCTGCATAATATTCTGTCATGTACATATACCACAACTTTCTGCTCCATTCATCTGTAGCACTGAGTTGTTTCCATATTTTGGCTATTGTACTAAGTACTTCACTTAACTTTAGTGTGTGTATACCCTTCAAATTGTGTCCTTGAACAAATACTCCTGACATTTGTATGGAATAATAAACCCCCACGGATAGCTCAAGCAATCCTTGGGAATAATGAAGGAGGGAGGCATCACTTTTCCCAACTTCAAACTGTATTATAAAGCAGTAGTAATTAAAACAGCCTAGGGGCCGGAGTGATAGTCCAGCGGGTAGGACGTTTGCCTTGCACGAGGCCGGCCTGTGCCGGCCCGGGTTCGATCCCCGCCATCCCATATGGTCCCCCTAACACCGCCAGGAGTAATCCCTGAGTGCAGAGCCAGGAGTAACCCCTGAGCATTGCCGGGTGTGACCCAAAAAGCAAAGAAAAAAAAAACAAAAACCAGCCTACATTCCCACCAACAATTGATGAGAGTTCCTTTCTCCTGCATCCATGCCAGCACTTGTTGTCCTTGCTCTTTTGAATATGCGCCAGTTTCTGTGGTGTGAGATGATAGCTCATGTATTTTATCCGAATACAGCCTAGTATTTGGATAAAAACAGACCTGTGGACCTATGGAATAGAGTTGAGTATCCTGACACCCATCCTCAAACATGTGGTCATTTGATAAAGGAGAAAAAAAATTCAAATCTTTGATAAGGGAGCTAAAAGTATGAAATGGAGCAAGGAAAGTCTCTTCAACAAGTGGTACTGGGAAAACTGGGCAGCTACATGTAAAGAAATGAATTTGGACCTCTAACACCATGCACAAAAAATCAGATCAAAATGGATTAAAGATCTCAATATCAGACCTGAATCAATAAAGTACATCGAAGAAAATGTAGGAAAAACCCTCCATGACTGTTGCAGGACTCCTAAGGGCCACTGCATCTGCTCTGGATTGCCTCCCGCAAATCACTCCTAGATAAGGGGGTAGCCTAAATGTGGCAGTTTATCCGACCATGTATGCTGTACTAGCTGGTATAAATATTCTCCCATGCTATCACAATCATCGTGGGACTAGCTAGATCTTACCAGCATATTAGCCTGGCCACGTAGGACACCTAAGTAATTAGACCAGAGAGAAATGCTGTTTGCTTCCAAACAAACAAGCATGACTCCCTGATAAAATATAAAACTACAATGAAGTAGAGGAGACTTGTGAAGGCTTGGAGAAATATTTAACTGGCATTGGTGTTGATCTTTGGTACAGTGACATGCCATCTCAGAAACCCCCTTCTCTACATTTCAAAGGCATTCCTGGCTCAAAACATTAGCACAGTAAAGGCCCTAGGTGAGATGCAGGGAGGGATTACCTGAGGGCATTGGACCCTCCCTGCTTTCCATAACAATGGGAGGAAGGTCTGAGTTGCGGGGGGTATAAACTAGCCCGTCCCGCTCTCCCGGGCTTCTTCCCGGTGGGATCTCGCCTTGTGAGCGTTTATTCCCCTTGGAAGTTTTACACGTGGTGGTTGCCATCTTGGCCTACACGTGGCTGGGGTTCTAGCCTGGAATCCTAAGCATCGGGTTTTTCCTTTTTGCTGATTTGTATGCCTGAACCTGTGATAAGTAAAGCCTTTTAAAACTGTATCGGATTCCTGAGTGTTCATCCATTCCTCGCCGACTTCTGAGGTAGAAGGGAACTCGCTTCCGGCACTGTCGGGGACCCGCGCAGAGCGCCCCGACACATGACATTGAAGCTAAAGGCATCTTCAAAGATGAAACACCACTAATAAAGCATTGGAAGCAAAGATAAACACATGGGACTACATGAAACTAAAAAAAGCTTCTGTACCTCAAAAGAAATGGTAACCAAGATACAAACGCTGTCCACAGAATGGGAAAGAATATTCACCCAATACCCATCTGATAAGGGGTTAATATCCAGGATATATCAGCACTGGTAGAACTTTACAAGAAGAAAACGGCCAACCCCATCAAAAAATGGGGAGAAGAAATGAACAGAAACTTCAACAAGGAAGAAATTCGAATGGCATGTGAAAAAATGTTCTTCATCACTAATCATCAGAGAGATGCAAATCAAAACAACCATGAGCTACCATTTCACACCACAGAAACTGGCGCATATTCAAAAGAGCAAGGACAACAAGTGCTGGCATGGATGTCGGAGAAAGGGACTTTCATCAATTGTTGGTGGGAATGTCAACTGGTATAGCCTTTTTGGAAAACAATATGAACATTCCTCCAAAGACTAGAAATTGAGCTCCCGTTCGACTCAGCCATACCAATCTTGGGAATATACCTTGGGAAGCCAAAAACACACAGCAGAAACACCATCTGCACTTTTATTTTTATAGCAGCACTATTCACAGTAGCCAAAATCTGGAAACAACCAGAGTGCCCGAGAACTGATGACTGGATAAAGAAACTTTGGTACATCTACACAATGGAATACTATGCAGCTGTTAGGAAAAACGAAGTTATGAAATTTTCCTATAAATGGATAGACATGGAGAGGATCATGTTGAGTGAAATTAGCCAGAAGGAAAGACAGAACGACTGTGTTTATTTGCTTGATATAATGATATAAATATATATGTCTCTATCTCTATCTCTATATCTATATGGTATGAAACCAATATCCAAGGTCAGGAAAAACATGGATCAGGAGGTCTTGTCAAAGGTAGAATCTATCACAAACATGTGGGAGTCAGAGGTTAGGTAAGACAGTGAAGGGAACAGTGTGCTAATAATTGTCAAAAGTGATAATACCAACCTAAAACTGAGCATTGAATACAGGCAAAAAGATACACATGATAACCTCTAAATGTATGTATTGTAATCCACAGTGTGTAAGAGACGGAAGAGAGAAAGATAGAGAGAGTGCAAGATTGGGAGAGAGAGAGTGAAAGATAGAAGAGAGATAAAGAACCTGCCATAAAGGCAGGCTACGGGAGGGGAGGGAATTGGGGACATGGTGGTGGGAAATGGGCACTGGTGGAGGGATGGGTGCTGGAACACTGTATGACCGAAACTCAAACATGAACTTCTTTGTCATTGTATATCTCACGGTGATATAATAAAATATAAAAACAAATTAAAAAGTAGGAGTGAGCCTGCCTGCCACCACTTTCCCCACACAAGTAAATAGGCCGTGACCTCCTTTGCTGCTGTAAGGGACAGCTGAGACTCTCTGGGAAGGAGTTCAGAGGCAAGGCAGAACTAACCTGAGCAGAACTTCCTTACAGGAACCATTAAGCACAAAAAAAGACTTGGTGTTCCCAGCACCCGATGCAGGTGCAAGGGAGGGCAGATGACATAGGGTGGGGGGGCATATGGGTGGTTGGGGGAGTAACCGATGTCTGTTACAAGTTGTGAGATGGTTGCTTGCCACAATGCCCACATACGCAAATGCTAATCTTTGAACCTATAGGCTAAGAAGTAATATACTTTTAAATGATTTGCCTAGGAAAGTATGTGGGTGTTAGGAACTCATTGGCTATGTACCACACGGACTCTGCTGTAATGGCCAGTGAGGGCCTATATAAGATCTCCCTTCAAGACTCGGGGTCTTGCCCACCTAATTGGACCTGTGTGTCCATGTGGGAGCTTGACCCTGGCTATCCAGTCTAATAAACTCTGCTTTGTTGATTGCATTCTCGTGTGACTCTCTGTCTCTTGCGGGGAATGGGATTCTCGAACCGCAACAGCTACAGTGCTGGGGTGGGGCCTCAAAATCCTGGTCTCTGTTCCTAGAGACGAATTACCTAGAAGTGAGAGCTAAAGCAACCCAAGAACTGACTGCTCCTCCCAACTGCCCCGATCTCTTCCATTTCCCTACTGTTCCTGTTTAAAATCTGCCCTTCTCTGTGTCTCTAGTTGCCCCCCCACTAGGGTTGGGCCCCACCCTCTGACAGCCCAAAGCATCCTCCCAAAGGCATAGCCTCAGGACTAACACTCCAGCCTGTTTCCTCGAAGAGATCCTTTAAAGGCAATGGATTTGTAATTTATCTGAGAATACATCGCAGAATGTATTTGCAGTCAGAGTTCCTTGAGTGAGAAGTTAACATGAAATATCCTATTACTTCTCTTCCTTCCCTTGAGTTTCTAAAGCAGGAGCCTCTTTTCCCAAGGGCTTCTGCTCATTTGATTCCCTAGAGCCCTGATGCCATCAACTAAATCCAGCGCCTGTTGGAGGCAGCTCTGTGCCCTCTGTAGCAGGGATTAGATGCTATACAAGGTGCCACAATTGGGTTATTAGCTATGAATAAGCCTTATAGGAACTGTGGGAGGCAATTCTACCACTCCTGTCCCATTTAGGAAGAATCTAAGGATCAGAAAGTAGAAGCCCCTTTGCCCAGAATCACTCACCTGAATAAACATGCTACATTTGAACCCAGATCTTTTTGTCTCCCAAAACCATACTATTTCTTTGAGAATACAGGTTTCACCCTGTATTTCAACTTCCTGTATATAGCTTTGAACTGGTTATTCCTACCCCTCGACTGGCCTTTATGGATTCTTTTTTTTTAATTCCTTTAGTGGATGTTGTTGATGGCAGAGCCTGGCAAGCTACTTGTGTAGTTTTTGATATGCCCAAACCAGTAACAATAATAGACCTCATTTCCGTGACCTTAAGGAATGGTTTGAGGCCCTTGGGCTATACTAGCATGTGACAGGACTAATGATGATGTTACTGGTGTCCCCTGGAGCAAATCTATGAACAACTGGAAAGACAAGTGGTACAAGTGATACAGGTGGATGTTGTTGCTAAGGGACCAACATCCATTTCCTGAACTTAATTCTCTGCTCTATTTGGGGGCCACCCCTATTGATGCTCCCAGTACAGGCTGGAGGGAAGGCACTCAACGTGGGCCTGGGGCCATGCAGCTTCTCTGGGAATCTGAGTCTTTTCCCAGCCCCAGGATGTCTTTCAGAGACATCTGATCCCAGGGACTCTGCAAGTCAGTCTGTCCTTGGTCAGACTTTGCTCTCTCCTTGGTTCTGCAGGGTTGGGAAACAAAGACTGGGAGGTGGAAAGGGCAGAAAACAAGGAAGCAAGTGCTTTACAGCCAAGTTGATTTGAATTAACCTAAGGCCAGACTTCCCTGTCCTGGGGCTGCTGCTGTTTACTCAAGCCCAATAGCTTCAGCAGCAGAGGTACAGAAGCCTAACTCTGACATTTCCCTTTACAAAGTGGTCAGGCCAGTCACCTGACTGTAGATCAGAAGCCCTCTGGAAGTTAAAAATTTTTTAAATGTCAAATCAAACAACTTACCCCTGGTTTTCAACAATGTGAAGTTTCAGTAGTAGGTTCCTATGAAGTTTCCATCTAGCCCCCTGTATCTCTAAATTTCTCTAAATTTCTGGGACCTTTACTCTACCCACCAGACCTCCTTCCCTTCCTCCCTTCCACACACATCATCAGTTCCTTCCCTGTGTAACTACCACATCTTTCAGGGTGTGTGTGTGTGTGTGTGTGTGTGTGTGTGTGTGTGTGTGTGTTTTACTTTGCTTTGCTTACTTACAGTCCACCATAGGAATAAAACTTGCCAATCACTATTTCCTTCACTTTTTTTACTTCATTTGTCAAATACACTTCATATTCGGGCTGTGATAGTCTTGTCTGCTGAGTGGAGTTGTGATGAGAGGGAAGTCGGATTAGGAAAATGGCGAGCCCCAAAGAGTAGGGGGTGGTCATCTGGCTTGTTGTGAGGCTCTGCTGGGGTGGCAGGCCAGGGCTAGAACCCACCATGCCTCCCGGGTGCCTCATGAGCGGCTGGGCACAGGGAGAGCAAGTAGGAGCTCTGCCTCATGTCTGAGAGTCTCTGGTTCAGCATACCTGGGCTGGATTGAAAAGAAACTGCTGCAGGGGTGGGTGTCAATGATCCGGGCTGTGATAGTCTGGTCTGCTGGGTGGGGTTGTGACGGGAGGGAAGTCCAGATGAGGAAAATGGCGGGCCCCAAGGAGTGGAGGGGGGGCGTCTGGCTGGTTGTGAGGCTCTGCTGGGGTGGCAGGCCATGGCTAGAACCAGCCATGCCTCCCGGGTGATTCATGAGCAGCTGGGCACAGGGAGAGCAAGTAGAGCTCTGCCCCCATGTCTGAGAGTCTCGGTTCAATATACCTGGGCCGGATTGAAAAGAAACTGCTGCAGGGTGGGTGTCAATGATTTGGGCTGTGATAGTCTGGTCTACTGGGTGGAGTTGTGACAAGAGGGCTCATTGACACCCACTGGGATCATTGACACCCACCCTGCAGCAGTTTTTTTTTCAATCCGCCAAGGTATGCTGAACCAGAGACTCTCAGACATGGGACAGAGCTTCTACTTGCTCTCCCTGTGCCCAGCTGCTCATGAATCGCCTGGGTGGCATGGCAGGTTCTAGCCCTGGCCTGCAGAGCCTCACAACAAGCCAGACGACCCCCCCCCCACTCTTTGGGGCCCGCCGTTTTCCTCATCCAGACTTCCCTCATCACAACTCCACCCAGCAGACCAGACTATCACAGCCTGGATCATTGACACCCACCCTGCAGCGGTTTTTTTTTCAATCCGGCCCAGGTATGCTGAACCAGAGACTCTCAGACATGGGGCAGAGCTGCTACTTGCTCCCCCTGTGTCCAGCCGCTCATGAGGCGCCGGGAGGCATGGTGGGTTCTAGCCCTGGCCTACCACCCCAGCAGAGCCTCACAACAAGCCAGACGACCCCCCTACTCCTTGGGGCCAGCCATTTTCCTCATCCGGACTTCCTCTCATTACAACCCACCCAGCAGACCAAACTATCACAGTCCAGTTCGGCGCTGCTGCTAGCGGCCACGGGGTTCATCAATAAATGCTTTATTTAGAGGTGGCTACAACAGTATGCCACCCACGCGGCAAGCCTGGCAAGCTGCTTGTGTATTGTTTGATATGCCAAATACCAGTAACATTTATATTAGGTCATTCCTATGACCTAATATAATGGTTTGAAGCTCTTTATGCTCCTGGAGCAAGCGGATGCCTTTGGGTTCTCCTAGCATGAGAAAGGACATATGGAGATATTACTGGTGCCCGCTCTAGCAAATAGATGATTAGCGGGAAGATAGTGATAGTGATAGTGACTTCATATTCCATCCAGTCATCACCAAAGATACCATTTCATTGTTTTAATGGCAGAGTATTATTCCACTAAATGTTTAAATAGAAAAGATCTGCACTTGCCTTGCTAATTTGGGCCTAAAACTAAATACAAACAGTAATCAAGATTTATCTTAGATCCCATTTCTCACAAAATCCTTACTCTAAAGTCTGCCGCTAATCTCACAGAAGCAGGAAGAGAGATTGAATGTTGATGCCAGGGATACACATCTCTGCTCTATTCATTTGCTTTTAAGAGGAATAATCTAGAAGTCGAATGACTGAGTTAAAGAGCAAGAATTTTTTTCTGTGTACTGAATTGTAGCCAAACCCAACCCTCCCCCCACACACACACCACCTTGAATTTGGGCCATGAGGCCCCTGATTTGACTTTGTTTGGAGACAGGGCCAGAGGTGAGTAAAACTGAAGGAATATATAAAGCTGGGGCACTAATCCAGTATAGCTGGTATCTTTGTAAGAAAAGGAAGAGACTGAACTGAGTGGACAGAGAGCAAAGAGGACTAAAGAGACAGTCAGAGAGGCCTTGGGAAGAATCAGTCCTGCTGGCACCTTGGTCTTGATCTTGAACATATAAATTGGATTGTGAAATAATGAATGTCTATTGGTTCGGTGCCTCTGTTTGAAACACTTTGTTAAGATGGCCCTAGGAAAATAAATCTATACAGGTTTAATTTTTTGCTCCAAATTGCTTTCCATTTCATTCTTTATTTACCAAAGAATTTTAGATAGCAACTATATCCATTCTATATTAGAAATAATATAAGATGTATTATTCTTTTATCTTTCAAATATATTATAGACATTTTCCCCTGTTATTACCTACCTTTTGATGTATGCTCAATTATGTCTTATCAAGTCTACTAATTTATTCACTTCTAATTTCTCTTTTCAGAGGGCATCTATCTAACTTCCTCCTGAAGCTGTGCATTTTTATCTAGATATTTTCTTCTGGAATGTATTAAGGGGGTAACATGTCAGTAGTGATCTTTCCTCAACCAAAACAGAGCCAATTGTTCCAGCCTTTTAGAATCCAACATTTCCCCCAGTGCTAAAATATTTGTTTTCATGACATGTTTGAGTCTATTGTTTGACTATCCTATTTTGTTCCATTGGTCTGTTTTGTTTAAATTTCATGTGATGTGCTTTTTATTCCTCCCTTGTGTTATGTGTTGATTCCAAACCCTCTACACGTAAGAAAATGCATTACTCAAATTGCAATATTTGCAAAGATTCAAATGATTTTCTTTATCTGCTGCGGTCTCCTTCCCTAATGTGAGCAGATAAGGAGGGCATTCATGGTTTCCTAATGGACTCTACTAATGATAAGACTTTCACCTTCTTGGTATTCAGGATTTTAATTCTCTGGTATTTACTAGAATGACATTAATCATTTTAATCACAATACACTAATTTGATAGCAATAGGGACATTTTAAGAATTTAGATAGCACTTCCATTTTAATTCCTCAATAATTAACTGTACCATTATCTTATAGTGTTATCCATGCTGGAAATAGAATTGCACAGGTGAACTTTAAGAAAATTTCTTCCTGTTTGTGGGGAGGGGAGTTGTCGGGAGAGATTGAAGAACTGAATCCAGATGCTTCTCTTGGTCTGAGTGCAGCTACACAAACCCCTTCCTTTTTTGTTAGGATCTGCGTACAAACGGAGCCGCTACATGACCTGTTCCCCACATGCGTGATCACTCTTCCTCTTTTCCCGTAAATTATAGCAGCAAAAGTTCTTCCTTGAACTTTCTACACTGTTTCAGGCAGATATGTGGGGGAGTCAGTGATCTGGGAATGCTTCAGGAAAAGAATCACAGCACAATAGCCTCATGAGCCACAGGCATGAGAGAGGAAGTGGCATTTGCTTTGCTAAAGCCCAAAGTCACAAAGTCCCAGTTGGGGAACTCGAGGTTAGTGGCACAGGCCACTCTGTTCTCCTAAGCCTGACCCAGCAACTCCTCGTCTGCATGACGCCTGGATTTGTGATCCTTTTTTGTGTTGGCTTTAATGTTTATTTCTTGGTCATCTTAAGCAGCTCTCTTACCTGCTTTAAATACCAATTTAAACACCATCAGGATGTTCTACATAACATACCTATTGTGGGTGTTAACAACTTGAAGAAAAAATTTCAAATTGATCAGCAGCATTGTTGAAATAAACGACATCCTTTAATAGTATGTCTTTTGAAAGATAATATACCTTCAGACAGGTATATTGGACAAAATACCAAATGTCCAATTCCACAAGATTGGACTAAGAATCAGATGGATGAAGTGGTAAAGATTAGACTCTGATGAGATTGGGCGTCTTCAAGGTGGTATGGTCATAGACAGAGATTAGACTTTGAGTTTTGCACTGCCCTTGATTAACTTAGTGACTTAGAATAAAAATAATTCAATCTTTCTGGGGTAGTGTAGACTCTTAAAGTAGAGACTAGTAATCCCATAGCAATCTGTGGCTCAGAGTTTTTGTGGGAATAAATTACCTAATGACCGGGAAAGAGCTTTGAAGTCCCTTTAGGTATTATTTGCCTTTCAAATGCATGAGGTATTATTATCCCTTAGAGATGCTCAGCAAGCCTTGGAGCTCTGTAAATGTTGCTTTTCTTGACTCTGAAATGATCTGATGTAGGCATCTTCTGGTCCCATCAAGAAGGAGAAATAGCTAGAGGAAATTTAAATGAGAAGGATTTTAACTCATTTGGGAAGAACTTTCTTTAACATTTGGGAATGTGTTTTGAAAGAATTAATTTGGGTAAGCTTTCTTAATATCCTGAGATGCCTAATGAGATAACAAGCTTCCTGGGTTTGGCCATAGTTTAGTAGCAAGGAGTGGTGGGTAACTGGTAAGGAAGTTGTGAAGCAGGGCTGGTGTGAATGGGGAATTTGGTTGTTGAAATACTATTTTGTCCCCAGAGCTCATCACATGTCAGTTTCTATGATAGACACAACAGTTTTCAATTTTTTGATCCCAGAACCAGTTAGAACTTTGTAAGCTACAGAAAAGCAGCAATATCTGAAAGTCAGAGTCACAGAGACAAAGAAAGAAGCATAGGGGGCAAGGGAAGAAGGAGAGAGAATGAAAGAAAGTATTTAAATTTTTTTCAGAGTTAAGGAAGGATTCAAATCAAAAATGAGCGTGGAAATCTGAGCATATGAGCGTATCCTAACAACAGGAGCAAGTTGATTACACTGAAAGAACTATTTGGTTCAAACTTCTCAAAAAACAACTTTCACAACATGACACTTCCCTTAAGATTCAATTTCCCCTGAGTTAGTCTCCCTGATTGGACTTACCCATGTTTGGTGTCTCACCTTAACTGGCCATTTCATCAGCAGCTATGGAATGTGGTGCTGGCAGATTTCTATTATGGAAAATGGGTGTTATTAGCATGAACTTACCTAGATTGGGGTTTAGCAGGAGTTAAGCTGAATTTTACCCCCCACAGAAGAGGTGTATTTGCTGAAGACATGTGATGGGGAGAGGAGAGGTAGAAGGAAACTCTGGTGCACTGAACTCATGATTCTGAATATTAAGTCCCTGGAGCTTCATACCCCAGCAGAGCCTCACAACAAGCCAGACGACCCCCACTCCATGAGGACCTCCATTTTCCACATCTGGACTTCCCCTCGTCAGACTCCACCCAGCAGGCCAGCCTATCACATCTCGGCTCGCAAGCAGCTGTGCGGTTCATCAATAAATGCTGGATTTTGAGATGACTACAAGAGTATGCTACCCGTGACGGCAGAGCCTGGCAAGCTACCCATGTTGTATTTGATATGCCAGATACCAGTAACAATTATAGACCTCATTCCCCTGACCTGATGGAATGGTTTGAGGCTCTTTATGTTCCTGGAGCAAGCAGGTTCCCTTGGGCTCTACTTGCATGAGACAGGTCACATGGAGATGTTACTGGTGCCTGCTCGAGCAAATCGAAGATGAACGGGAAGACAGTGATACAGTGATACAGTGGAGCTTCATGGTCCCTCTGCTTGGTGATGATTCCCATTCTGTGTGCTTAGACTTTTTTCCTACATCTAGATTCTGAATTACCTGTAGGAAAGGCACTATCACACACTCTTTGTGTAGACTCTCCCAAGGGTATCTGGTGAAAATACCTGTTTTGGGGGTGAATTAGGAGTCCAGATATTAGCCCTGTCATCCACATCCTATAGTTGTAGAAATGCAGTTGAAGTGACCAGGTAACCTGCCACAATTTCACAGTCATTTCAGAGAATGGAAGTAAAGCAATGTTTTCAAACAGTGTGGAAAGACTTTATGAGCCTTTTTTTCTCATTTGAAAATAAGTGTCAGTTGTACATACTTGATCAGCTTATATAATTACCTTGATGTATTACATATTCATGTACCAATTATGCTTTCATCAGGTTGTAAAGTGTTATAGTTCCTGGCTGTGCTTGACCTGGTGGACAAGGAGACATGGGAGGCAAGGGAAGGTATGACTTAGAGCCTGGATTCCACACCCAGACTCTTGGTAAGGTTCTGGTCAATTCAGAACTTCACAATCATGTATAAAATGAACATTTGATAGCTTCACAGCAACTCAGTAAAAGTGCAATACTTCAATAATGTTTTTAACCTAAGTAAATCATTTGTGTGATTTTCAAATACAAGTCTGTTTTGTAAATTAAAGACGTATCCATGTTCCTTGGGACTATGACTATCACATATCTCTCACTTTTCATTAATTTTATCAAGATAATTTATTCTTATAAATATGAAATAAAGTATAATAGATTGAATACAATGATATTTCTGAGAGATTCATTGCATATCAGATTTCTCTAAGGTTCACCACAATTCTTTCAGGTTAGAACCCTTGGCCTTAATTTACAGGTGATGAAACTGAGAATTGGAAAGGCTGAGTTTTTGCCTGTTGTCACTGAGTTCAGTGGTAAGCCCTGTGCTCTGATAGAGACAGCTATGCAGTCTAAAACATAGGGTCTATCTTTGGTAATTGCCACTGTATTCAAATCCTGCTCCATTTGAGACCACTGAACTATCCACTACAACCCACCTATTTTGGAGTTCAGAGTGTAAAAAAGAAAAAAGCATATTTAGGTCGTTCATTTTATTTTTTGCATTTTGCTCCCCTAGAGTTTTCTTTGAAGTGTTACACTAAAAATATGTCACTCTATTAATGTCTCTTTTATTCCCTTTCCCAATACTCCAAAGCTTTAGAAGATTTTACCTTTGTCAAGAGCAGAAATTGCCTTGATTTCTTAAAGCAGCAAAATTATGCATTGACAAGGCATGCTAGTATTCTCCTAGATAAAATGAGCAGGCATCTGAGTCTCTGAGGCATCTCAGCAGAGGACGCCAGAGAAATTTCTCTGGGTTGTTTGACAATCCTCTTCCTGTAACTCAGAATCTAAGTTCTGACCCAATGTGAACACTTTGGTAATCTCTTCAACTCAGCATTTGTATCCTGGGTGTAATAATACACTCCAGCACTCTTAAATAGATGAGATAGTTGGTTGTAAAGCAAGTGTGTGAAGCTTGGTGCTTAGCTAGGGGACAGTAGCTGTGGCCATTGGTGACTCGGTTGTGCCCCAGGCATAACCAGTCATGAATATCTTTATAAGCAACATCCCCTTCTCATACCAGGAAAAGTGATCGACAGGTCCAGGAAAGGAAAGAGCTCTAGCACCTGTCAAAATACCAAATGGAAAACTCAAGAAGACAGAGATTTTGATTTCAAATATTGGATTTGCTGGCAGCATGTGGTAGAAGAGTGAATCTTACCTTGTATGATCCCAAGGGGAAAGTGGGACCAGGGAGAAACTGCAGGGAGAAGACAGGTATTTGTGGAGTATCAGAAGAAGGTTCTCACTATTAACTATAGGAAATGATGGGCTCTCAATGAAGGCTAGAGCTGTGTCTCTCTCTGGAGATTGGCCACAGTAGACGGAGTGACCAATTTAACATGTGTATTGTCTCGACTCAGCTTGATACAGACAAACCATTTACCATCTTAACTATTTTTGTTTTTGTTTATTTTTTTTGTTTTGAGGCCACATTCAGTGGTGCTCAGAGGCTATTGTCATATTCAGAAGTGTGATGGCGTATATATCCAGATCTATATCAAGGTCTATATGCTCCAGGTCTATATCCAGAAGTTTTTCAAAGTACTGCATGTTACCCTGAGTTCTATGAATCAGGACCTCCCATATGCAAAACATGTACCCAGCCCTTTGAGCTAACAGCTCCCTGGCCTTCTAAACTATCTTAATTAAAAATTATTTTTTATTAAAAATTAAAATTATTTTCCAAAATTGAATTTTATTGAGCTATTTATAATAGCATTTTTATTATTGTTTTATACTTGCAGTGTTTCTCCATGTCCACTTAACCATCTCTGAGTACATAATTCAGTGCTGCTTGGCTTGTGTGCACAGCTATATAATTCAACTGCAGACTTCTCATCTTGCAAAATTAATTCCCCAAACATAGTCATCAAATAACAGCTCTTCAAAATCCCTCTCTACAGTCCCTGAAAAATGCCACTCTTTCTTTCTCTGGGTTTGGCATCTCATCGAAATGGGAGTGTACAATCTTAGGTTCTGGCTCATCTCATGGAGCTTATCCAAGGTCTGTGCATGTTGTAGCTTGCATCAGAATTTCCTTCCAGTTCAAAGCTTACATAGCTTTTTAGTTATCACTGTATCACTGTATCACTGTATTCCCGTTGATCATCGATTTGCTCAAGCGGGCACCAGTAACATCTCCATATGACCTGTCTCATGCAAGTAGAGCCCAAGAGCACCTGCTCACTCCAGGAACATAAAGAGCCTCAATCCATTCCATCAGGTCATGGGAGTGAGGTCTATAATACTGGTATTTGGCATATCAAATATGACACAGGTAGCTTGCCAGGCTCTGCCATGCGGGTAGCATACTCTTGTAGTCATCTCAAAATCCACCATTTATTGATGAACCGCACAGCCGCAAGTGGCCACGCGAGCCGGGCTGTGATTGGCTGGTCTGCTGGGTGGAGTTCTGACGAGGGAAAGTTCAGATGTGGAAAATGGAGGCCCTCATGGAGTGGGGTGTCATCTGGCTTGTTGTGAGGCTCTGCTGGGTGGCGGGTCAGGGCTAGAACCTGCCATCCCTCCTGGGTTGCCTCATGAGTGGCTGGGCACAGGGAAAGCCAGTAGCAGCTCTGGAGATGGGGAGATAGGGAGATGGGAGATGGGGGTCACACACTTTCATTGCGTTGCTTGCATGCATTTCTCTGTGTGCTGAAGATCTCACACTCCTTGATAATGCTGGGGCACAGTGCCGTGTATGCGGTATGCACATGTGGGCAGCATGGGAGCCTCCTGTTCCTTTTATTTTAATATTATTTTTTAATATTTTATTATATCACCATGAGATATACACTTGCAAAGATATTCATATTTGTGTTTCAGTCATACAGTGTTCCAACATCCATTCCTCCACCAGTGCCCATTTCCCATCGCTAATGTCCTCAATTCCTTCCCCTCTCCCCCATAGAGGCAGGCTCTTTACCTCTCTCTCTCTCTCTCTCTCTCTCTCTCTCTCTATCTATCTATCTATCTATCTATCTATCTATCTATTTATCTATCTATCTATCTATCTATCTATCTATCTCTCTCTCTCTCTCTCTCTCTCCCTCTTACACATTGTGACTTGCAATACATACATTTAGAGGTTATCATGTATATCCCTTTGCTTACATTCAATACTCAGTTCTAGGCTGGTATTATCATTTCCAACAATGATTAGTACACTGTTCCTTTCTCTATCTTACCTAACCTCTAACTCCCATTCACTTGCAGTAGATTCCACCCACTGACAAGACCTCCTGATCAGGTTTTGCCTGACCTTATTGGCCTCCTGTTCTTGAGGGAGGCAGATCTAGCCACTGAATCACCCTAGACTCCCTCTCCCGGAGACTCTACTTTCTATTCATTTGCTGTATGCAGGCATGGAGCTCAGGATTGCTGGCTGGATCATGTGCTGGTTCTATCCTTAATTTTTGAGGGTCCACCACACTTTTCCATAGTGGCTAAATTTTCAACAGTGCACAAGATTCTGACTTCTGACTTTTCCTTGTCCAAATTGTGATTTATTATGAGGATTTATAAAATAATAATAGCTACCATAAAGGGAATAAAGTATTTTTTTTCTTTTTGGGTCACACCTGGCAATGCTTAGGAGTTACTCCTGACTCTGCACTCAGGAATTACTCCTGGCGGTGCTCATGGGACTCTCTGGGGTGCAGGCAATCAAACCTAGGTTGGCACATGGAAGCCAAATGCCCTACCTGCTGTACCATTGCTCCAGCACCATAAAGTGGTTGTTTTGATCCAGTCTTAAAGACATAGCCATCCTGTCACTGGCCATGTCTTCCTTTTGAGCAGCTCAAGTCCACACCCTCAACTAGTTTCCTAGTAATTTTCATAGGCCACTGTCCAGCAATTACTAGCCTCAAGACCAGGTATCATATCATGACATTTCTTGGTGCCTGGACTCCCACTGAGATGACCCTCATCAGCCCATCCTAAGCAGGCTTATCTCCCTGTCTCCCTATTTTCCTCTACACAAACCACCAGAAAGTCCTTTGTTCTCAGCTTCTCTCTGACCTGTGAATCAGTCCCAGGGCTTTTCTCTGAGTGATGCTGTGTCTGGGTGTGTCCTCCAGGAAGGGAATGTCTCAACTAGCCACATCTAATCACACCATCCAATGTTCCTCTCTTGAACTGCCTCTGGGAGTAGGATGTTGAAGCAAAGGCTGCCAGGCTACAGATCCAGGGATTCTCAAATCTGGTTGCCTGGTCCCCATGTCCCAATTTTATTACCTCTGAGCTGATTTAGTAGGCCTGGGTAGCCCCGCCAGGGAATCTTGGCATTACTTGAACCTCCCTATCATTTTGACAAGGAGATCCATAGATCTCTGTCCTCCAAACCCAAGATTGTGTACTTTTTGAAAGAGGAAGATAGTACCCTCTCAGTTAATGACACAAGGGTCTTTGGAAGGGGTTATTGTTATGCAGTGTGACCTGCAGGGAAATTTACAGTAACCCCATTTAGAAATGGAAGATGAGGGGCCGGAGCGATAGCCCAGTGGATAGGGCGTTTGCCTTGCACGCGGCTGGCCTGTGCTGGCCTGGGTTCGATCCTCGGCATCCCATATGGTCCCCTGAGCACCGCCAGGAGTAATTCCTGAGTGCAGAACCAGGAGTAGCCCCTGAGCATTGCCGGGTGTGACCCCAAAAAAGCAAAAAAAAAAAAAAAAAAAAAAAAAAAGATGGAAGATGAGTAAGTCACATGGTAAGAACTTGAAATCTGGGAATCTATTTCAAAGCCCAAAATCTTTGTACTCCAGAATAGGGAAGGCGCTGTCATCATCAAAGATAAAGAAAAGAGATGAAACCTACTAAAAAATAAACAAATATTCAGAGTTGCAGCTTGCTTCATTGCCAGGCTTGCTGGAATTGATTCAACAACACCCACATTTTTTTATTACTAGCATGGGGCAGGGGTAGGTGGTCTCTACAAGAGTTTGTGAGTTACAGATGGATTTCACCTTGAGGTCAGCTCAAAACTCCTGGGGTCTTTAAAGGTGAAGGCAATTGATCTTACCCCCCAACCCTGGGGAGAGCCAAATTTGTCTTTACTCTAGAAAATTCCATCCATTGAAAAAAAGTTGTAGCATTTTTAAAAAGTCACCATGAGAGGCCGGGCAATAGTACAGCAGGTAGCGCATTTGCCTTGTATGCAGCCAACCCAGGTTTGATCCCCGGAATCCCATATGGTCCCCTGAGCACCGCCAAGGGTAATTCCTAAGGCAGAGGCAGGAGTAAACCCTGAACATAGCTGCATGTCACCCATGATTGTCAATATTGTTCATGATAGACTTTCATGTCCATTCCAACCTGTCCTGCTCCAGTGGCCATTTTCTCCACCACTGTCTCAGGGTGTCTCTCTATACTCTGCCCCTTGTGGCGCCCCTTACTCCATACCCTGTGAAGCTCAATCTGTAGACCAGCACTCAGGTTCTCTGGCCTTTGAACGGTTGTTATTTCCTTACTGTGCTTCTTTACATTTCACATATGAGGGAGAAGCCAGAGCTGAATGAAGACCAGTTTCTTCCAGGGAAAATTATTACTGAATTTGGGGCCATAATTCAGCTGCAAGTTACAAATGCTGACTGATGCAAAGGGCTTGACAGTGTCACTTCACAGAGCTAGGAATGAGGGAGGAATTTAGGCTCCAGAGAAAGGACATGCAGATTCACACCAATCTTCCCTCCCTCCCCCACCCCCAAACAAATGCATGTGTGGTCCACATATGTGCAGCAGAAACTCATCAATGATTATGTGTGAACCGTTGCCTGTTCATCTGTGCTCTGGAATGCTTCTGGCGTGTTGGTAGAAAGGAGGTGACTGAGCACGCATATGCTGTGGAAGATGAAGCCCACATCCTGCTGGCCATGGGGAGACGGGCTGCGAGGGCTAAGGAACACAGAAGGTGAGGCACACTGCAAAGTCGGCTCGGGAGAGAGGAACTCAGCGTGTCCTGCTCTGGAAGGATCGGTTCACTCTGATCTCCCGAGGTTCTAACCCTAACCCAGGAGTTTTCCTGCTGACTCTGCACTCCACTCCCTCCCGCTGCCAACACACATAGCTCTCCCTCATGCCGGGAGGAACCCTCTGGCACAATGTGCAATGAATGTTGTCCCTGGCATCATCTTATTCACTCCTTTCATTCATGGGATAAATGGAAAGGCTGGAAGGGGGAGTCAGTCTCAAAAAAGCACAGGGACACTTGGATAAAAGAGAGGGGTTTTCCTGGCAATGAAACTACTTCAGTTGGGAAGTGTGTCCACCAGCACGGGCTGGAGAACAGCTTCAAAGAGGGAGTTGGGGACTGGTTTTATGCCCAGCAAGAGAGAGAGTGACATAACAGCTCATGCATATTCTAGTAGTTTTTCAGGAAATTCATACACAATATTCATGAGGGAGAATAGATGAGCATGTGCAATGGAAGAACATGCAATGAACATACATTGCATGTACAGAAATTGCCAGAGAAACATCAATGGGAGTATTTTTTAAAAATACAGTAATAAAGATGATCCACTTTTGACCTTACACTCTTTTCTATCCAGAGTATGCTTTACCCGCTGTCCGACTGTCTATATAAGCTTAGGCAAAGGGTTGAGAGAGAGAGAGAATGAGTGTGTGTGTGTGTGTATGTGTGAGTATGTGTGAGAGAGAATATGTGTGTGTGAAGGAGAAAGAATGAGTGGGAATGTGTATGTGAGAGAAAATGTGTATGTGTGTATGTGTGAGTGTGTGTGAAAGAGAGGGAGAGAGAGAGATTTCTCCAGAGTTGGGCTCAGGTGAGAGATTGTTAGATGGGGCCCCAAAGTTACTATCTTTGTGTCATTGATGATCTTTAACCACCTCCAAAACACACACTCAGTTGCTTAAATTTAAGGATTTTTCTGTTGTTAGCTTATTTTATGGCTGAAGACCATATTTGTGTCTTTCTTGGTCTGCTGTTATACTTGAGAACAAACTGAAGGGCTTCCAAAACTGGAAATGTTTCTCAGTTCTGGTCGGGACATGCTCCGGACAAGTCCTGGGGGGGACAATCCTTCCCTGCTCTTACTCGCTTCCAGTGATTTTGCAGGTTCCTTCCTCTAGTCTCTGCCTCTTGACCTGTCTCTGAGGCAGAGTCCTTTGTCCTCTGCCTCCTCTGCTGTGCATCTGCCCTACAAGGACCCATTCACACTGAATTGATTCCCTCAATGTTAACATGACCTTGTCTAACTTTAACTGCATCTACAGTGACCCTGTGTTCCAAGAAAGTCACCTTCTCAGGGACTGGGATTCTAAGACTCTAGCTTATCTTTGAGGGGCTCCACTTCAACCATTGTGCAATAACTTTTCGTCTTCACTTTGTTTTGTTTATTTTTGATTTTCGATTTTTATTTGATATTTTATTATACCACCATGAGATATACAATTACAAAGATGTTCATGTTTGGGTTTTGGTCATAGAGTGTTCCAGCACCCATCCCTACACCAGTGCCCATTTCCTACCACCAATACCCCCAATTCCTTCCCCCCCCTAGCCTGCCTCTATGGCAGGTTCTTTATTTATTTTCTCTCTTTCTCTTTCTCTCTCTCTTTCTCTCTTCCTTCTCTTACGTATTGTGGATTGTAATACATACACTTAGAGATTACATCATGTGTATCTTTTGCCTGTATTTAATGCTCAGTTCTAGGTTGGTGTTAGCACTTTCGACAATTACTAGAAAGTGCTCTTAATGAGAGGAAAGACTTTGTTCATTATTTTCCCACGTCTAGATCCAAGGAAGGTTCCTCCTAGAATCTTACCTATTACAATAAAGAACAACACACAGTCTACTGGGGAAGAAGCACTGACTTTTATGCTTTAAAAACAGCCTTGGGGGCCCGGAGCAATAGCCCAGCAGGTAGGGCTTTTGCCTTGCACGTGGCCCGCCTATGCTGGCCCCGGGTTCGATCCTCGGCATCCCATATGGTCCCCTGAGCAGCGCCAGGAGTAATTACAAAGATATACAATTAAAAAGTTCATATTTGGGTTTTGGTCATACAGTGTTCCAGCACCCATCCCGCCACCAGTGCCCATCTCCCACCACCAATGTCCCATGGCAGGTTCTTTATCTCTTTCCCTTTCTCTCTCTTTCTCTTTTCCTTTCCCTCCAGACTATGGATTACAGAAAATACATTAAAGGGTTGTCACTTTCTAATCTACCTCTTTCAGTTCAGTTTTACAAGTGATCAGAACCTATCTAGGCAGCTCAGGGCAAAGGCAGGACCCACTGTGGATAGAAGACCTGTGGTTGCAACGCCTCTTACACAGACCCTCATCACTCACAACTGAAGCTGTGAGTAAACGTAGCAACTGAAACTTGCCAGTGAGACATAATCTCTACATCTTGGGGAGAAGGAAGAAACCTCAGCAAGGCATGAGGTGAATATGCCAACACCACCCAGAT
This sequence comes from Cryptotis parvus, assembly GCA_021461705.1. NCBI lineage: Eukaryota > Metazoa > Chordata > Mammalia > Eulipotyphla > Soricidae > Cryptotis > Cryptotis parvus. The sequence continues at coordinate 56,877 of JAJIBD010027068.1, forward strand.
ATTGATCCTAGCTGCAAATCAAATTTTGCATCATCACTAGTAAAATTAAAGGCAGTGGCACTTAAAGGACCTCCGGTATCTGCTGTGCTAGTTTCTCCCTTCTGTACCTCTGCTTCTCCATTCATGCGACAGGCATAGTGATAATCCACAGCTTTTATATTGTATATATTTGAACTATTCTTCTTTATTCAATTTATTTTAGGCATCGTGATTTGCAATATCATTAATAGAGTTTCAGGTTTACAATGTCCCAGTACCCACCCCTCGGACTGGTACATCAGAGCATCATACTCCTTCCACTAATGTCTCGAGGCTCTCCACCCCCTGTGTTGGAGGCTCTGTCCTACAGGTCAACTCTCAATCTCTTACCATTTTCCAATTGTTATTACCTTACTATGTTCCTTTATATTCCACGCCTGAGAATGAGTATTTGACCCTCTCCCTCTGACTGATTTCACTCAGCTTGATACCACAAAGCTTCTTTCACTCAGTGGTGAATTGCATGATTTCATCTTCTATATGGGAAGTATGCCATTGTGTATATTTATAACAGTTGTTGTTTTTTTGATCGACTAATTTGTTCTTGGTCACTTGGGTTGTTTCCAGATCTAGGCTATTGCAAGTAGTACTGCAATGAACATAGGACAATTAATGTCTTTTAAAATAGTGACTTGTCAATATAAAATAAGGCATTGTGCATCTGCTAAGGGGGCAGGATTAGGGGGTGGTTGGGTAAAGGGGACAATGGTGAAGGGAAGGTCATTCTGGTGGTAGGTTGGTATTGGTACATCAAAAAATCTATAATAAGCCTACTATGACTAACTTTGTAGATCACAGTGTTAAAATAAAGTATTTTATTTAAAAGAGAAGACAGTGGCTTGTGGCCCTATAAGTAGATGCCAAGACATAGATGTTGTGTGAATTGCCAGGTCATATGTGAGCTCTACATTATTAAACTATTGTTAAGATAACATCATATCTGGCTCCATAAGCATTTTTTACATAATGTGACACCAACTCTAAAAACTCTAGTTTCATCTTTCTTTTTCACTTTTTGTCTTGAAAAATCTTTCATCTACATGTCTCCGCTTTCTTAGCCTGATCATTAGACTGAATAGTGCTGTTTAACCTACAGACAGGATTATTAGGAGATTGATCAGGGTAATGCATGTAAAACATTTTAGAAAAAAGTAGGACTAGAATTTTTATTATTAATAGAAAAATTGTATTAACATTATGCTCCATTTATTTTGCCTTTGTGGGTTCAAAGAACTTCATTTTTATTTATATTAGTGATGTTTTTATAGATTATTTGACAGAAGCCCAGAGAGGTTAAAAAAATTTGCATAAGATCACAGAGCTGTTTGCAAGGCTAATGATTAAAGTCTCCCTAATGCTCCTTCACCTTGCTCCCTGCAAACCTGTAACCATATGGGGAGGGGGCAACCAGTAACGAGGTCAGAGATTTTTCCCATTTGTGTAAATACAAAAGACTCTGTTAGCCTGCAATTAGTGCATTTCACCTCTTTATCCTCCTCTTCTTTGAAAGGTGCCATTTTTATAGTTGTAGGTTATAGAGATTGAATCAAGAAACCCAGATAAGAATGACAGACATTTCCTTCTAGTCTTGCACACCTGGGCTGTGGGATTGGGCTTCTAGGTACCATTGGTGAGTTTCTGATCCCTACTACTGTGGATTCATCCATGTTCTGTCCCCATGCCAAAACCACCCACTGGGTGATAATCAGTAAAAATTGCCTACCCATAGCTGAGATATAGCAGCTCTTTTGATACTCAGGCTTGTAACTCATATAGATGCCTGTCTGGCTTGAATACTTGTCAATAATTTGCAAACTCTCTTTCTTTGGCAAAACTACCTTTACCACTGAGGAGACAAGATGTAAGAGGCATAAAAAGCCTGAAAATAATATCACCTTTGAAACTATGACCCTGCCTTTAAATATCTTGTTCAGTTTGAAATTGTGCTATTTTCCTCCCTCTAATCTATAGATGAAGTAATACTCCACCTGCAATGTGGACTATATCTATTAAATTAGGTATTGTATGAAGGACAGTAGTACTTGGCACAAAACAATTCTGATACCTTGATTTACAATTTCTGCTGTAACTAGATCTCAAAGATTTACTTCTACTACTGATCAGAGACCAGTTGATAAAGAAATAAGGTCAGGTTGAGAAAGAATTTAATTGGTAACTAAGGAGCAAGTTGAAGATGGTGGACTCTTGTCCTCTGACTAACCATATAAGAAGCAGTTTTTAGAGAAAAAGAGAACAATATTAGGCTATTGGAGTGTGGAGACTGGTGTGGCTGAGTGATCAGTAAATTTTCTCCTGGTCTGCCCCCTGAAGCATCCTTGCTTGATCGGCAACCCTAAGTCAAAGGTGCTTAAGTCAAGGTTCAGCTTGCCCTTATCATGAGACTTTTGGGAGAAGGACAAGATAGGGCAAAATAAGGGCAGAATGGTCTGCCCAGAATGGCTCACAAAACATTTTCAATTTTGAATTGGGCTATTAATTTTTTTCTGGGTCAGGTTCAGACCCAGTGGTAATGTCCTGCTTCAACTGGCAGGTGCCTGGTCTTGTTCATTTTCCTCAAGACTGTAGGCACTGCTGAGATGCTGAAAACATGAAAGGGTTATTTCTAGCTGGTTATAAGCATGGCTCTCCATGGAGACCTCTGCTTAAGGGTCCACCTCTTCCTAGGTGTCAGAATCCACTCAACTTAGACCCAGGTTTACAAAAATCCCTAAGACATTGTACTCTGGCCAAATCTTGTTCTTCCTGGCCCTTATTGAATACTGGGTGTGTCACAGTCCACCCAAGGATTAGGAGACCACCCACCCTCTACCATCACCCCTCATTCCATCATCCAAATAGTGCCTCACTCAGAAACTCAGTAGTCTGCTTATATGCCTAGAACTGTGCTAGGTTTGCTCAAAGCAAAGTGAGTGAACCTGGGGATGAATGTTCCCACTCCTAGAAGAGAAAACATTATGGGGCATGGACAGATTGAGGAGCATAATGATTGTGCTAGCTCCTGAGAGGCCCTAGCTCCCTGCTGCAGCACCTCCGGACACCCCCTCCCCAGCCACTCTGACACAGGGAGACTCAGCAGCCCAAGGAATCCTTGTTGGGCTCCTCCACCGTGACTAGGGTTTAAACCACAATGAATATTTATAGGACATGGTTAAGAGATTATCCTAATGTGTGTTTCAAGTACATTGATGGCCAAACTCAGAGACAGCTGCTGTTTGTTCAAGAGCAATAATATGTACTCGGAGTATCCCAGAGCAAGCTGACATGTGGGACCTGCATGGTCTCGGGTCCTTTTGTCTGATTTTTTTCAAAGCCACACATGAGTGAATAAGATGGTATTTGGCTATTTTTTAAACTTATTTCATTAGGTATAATGCCACCTGGATTTATCTATGTGTTGCAAATGGCAGGTTTCCCCCTTAAAAGTTCAGCTTTGTTCCATTGTGTATGTATATATCTTCTGTAGTCAATTATCTGACCTTGGATATTTAGGTTGTTTCTGACTCTAGTCTCTTATGCAGAGTGAGGACCTTTATTGTTAAACTGAGTATGTACTTGCAGTAGTACCTGATAAAGTTTAGTTTACTCAATCCTTGCCACAACTTTATGAGGAAAGTATGACCATTCCTAACCTATAGTTGAGACAGCAAATGTTCAGGACCTACTAACTTGCTTTTTCAGTGTGGATGTTAGGGTAGTATTTTTTTTTTTGCTTTTTTGGGTCACACCCAGTGATGCTCAGGGGTTTCTCCTGGCTCTGCACTCAGGAATTACTCCTGGCAGTGTTCGGGGACCATATGGGATGCCGGGATCGAACCTGAGCCAGCATAGGCTGGCCGCATGCAAGACTAACGCCCCTAATGCTGGGCTATCGCTCCGGCCCCTAGGGTAGTAATTTAAATGCAAGAGACTTTTCTAGACTAACGTACTTGGTCACTATGTGATTGATGTAGCTTTGGACCCAACCTAGCCTACAGCTGAAGCTTTGTGGCCTCCATCTATTTTACTAAAGTCACTTCTCTGAGGTTCTTTGGGGAGTCTGGGTCTGGATATAGTTCATTTAGTTTTTCATTTCCTTACTGCTACTTCTCTAGCAGCTGCTCACCCATCCCCCTCTAGGATTAGTCTTGGGATTTTTAGTCTTAAATTGGAACATACTCCTGTAGTGCCTAAAATCTCTGTTGTTTTTTAAATTTGAAGAGTCTTTGTTTAGGTTTGGGTCATACCTGGCTGCAATCAGGGCTTTCTCCTCACAGGTGTTCAGGGGCCATGTGAGGGGACCAATAGGGTGTAAGGATTGAATCTGGGTCATTCACGTGTAAAGCAAGCACCTATGCTATCTCGCTGGCCCCCAAAAATTCAGTTTTTCAAAAAAACTTTCCATGTGATTATTCATTTGACTTCCCAAACCGTTCATGGAGGTCAGATAAAACTGATTGCTCTGTTACCCTAAAGAGGAAACTGAGTCTCCAACTCCCTCAGCCCACATCTATGATCACATAAGACAACCTGGGACCAGAACCCAACTCTCAATGCTCTTCAGCAAAGTTCCCCTTTTATTTGCTTCCTTGTCAAGTCAACAAAAAACTCAGATTTCTCCTAACTTTTGCCCAATACTAGTAATCAGATTGATCTATATTTCACAATCCCCTTAGCAAAGGAAAAATTTAGAACAAGTATTTGGTTACAATTTTCTGGTCCAAACATTCTTCTCCAGTGGGATGACATTGAGCACATCTGATATGATTTATTGAAAAACATTCACGCACCTTTCTTGTATTCATAGCACACTGAAACTCAACTTCAAACTGTCAATCTCTGTCATTTCTGTGCATTCTTGCCCCCTTCCCAGCTATTGGGATATACAATTTCTGTAAGGGCTACACATAATGTGTTGGAAACTGTATGTCCAGACCTTGCTCTTTTCTGTCTATAAAACTACTGGTAAGGCTGTCACTGGAGCCTGAGAAACCCTTCAGGGACTGGAGACATGACTGAAACCTGTCTGGTTGTTCAATTCCAAAAATTGTTGTGCATTTAGGAAGGAAGGAAAGGCAGGACAGGAAGGAGGGAAGAAAAAAGTAAAAAGGAATGAAGAGAGCATAGAAGGAAAAGGAGGGGATAAAGGAGAAGGGAGGGAGAAGGATGAAAGGAAAGAGGGAAGGAAGGACAGAGAAGGGGAGACGTCACAGACTGGAACGTTTTATGTAAATGTAATCTGGATCTAGCCTGACCCACCCACAATGTTGTAACTCTACAAAATGAGGTGAAGCCAGCTTGCAAAAATGCTTTACTCTGACAAATAACCTCACTGATAAATTTCCAGACTCTGAGGTTTTCCATTCTGAAAATACTTTATAGAAATCAGTTTTAAGAAAGCTAATGCAAGAACAGAAATTGGCCAGATTTGCACATAACAACACAGAAAAATAAGAATTCATGACTTCGTCAATACCATCCCCATATATGGGCTGTAATGGTCAATATAATTAGTGCCAGATAAAGGAGCAGGCATGGGGAGGGGAGTGGGTGGGAAATGAGGGTGTTTGGTGGTGGTGGTATTGTTGATGAACGATGAATCTTTCTAACAACTGTATTGTAAAAAACTTTGTACATTGTAATTCATGGTGTTTAAATAAAGTTTTAAAAATCAGTTTTAAAATAAATATAAGAGAAATATAGTCAAAATCATTCTAGGGTGTAGTTTCACTATAAACTTAAAAGAATACATTTTAGAAATTCAGCAGAAAGAAAAATGGCAAGGGAAATACTTGCCACTGCTTTATGTATGCTTATATGTTATAGATGTGTATATAATATGTGTTATATGTGTGTATCACTGTATCACTGTCTTCCCGCTCATCATCGATTTATTTTCAATCTGGCATCAGTAACATCTCCATATGTCCTGTCTCATGCTAGTAGAGCCCAAGGGCATCTGCTTGGTCCAGGAACATAAAGAGCCTCAGACCATTGAATGAGGTATATAATTTTACTGGTATTTGGCATATCAAATATGACATGGGTAGTTTGCCAGGCTCTGCCGTGCGGGTGGCATACTTTTGTAGTCACCTCTGATCTCCAGCATTTATTGATGAACCTTGCGACCGCAAGCAGCCATGCGAGCCGGGCTGTGATAGGCTCTTCTGCTGGGTGAAGTTCTGATGAGAGGGTAGTCCAGATGTGGAAAATGGAATATGTGTGTATTAATATTATATTGCATCAATATTTCTATTCAACGTATCCATTACACACATATAGTGTGTGTATATATATATACACACATATATATATATATATGTTATGTGATGCTTAATTTTGAATTCAATCTTTAGGAAAAGCATTTTATTTCAAAAGAAACTTATTAGGAAGTTATTTGGAATGTGAATCACATTTTATCCACAATGTGTATGGGAAGGAAGAGAGAGAGAGAAAAGAGAGAGAGAGAGAGAGAGAGAAAGATAAAGAACCTGCCATAGAGGCAGGCTTGGGGAGGCGGGAGGGAATCAGGGACATTGGTGGTGGGAAATGGGCACTGGTGGAGGGATGGGTGCTGGAACACTGTATGACTAAAACTTAAATATGAACATCTTTGTAATTATATATCTCACAGCGGTATAATAAAAAAATTTTTTAAAAAGGCAAAAATGGTTAGGTGTATTGGGTTGAAAACCATAAAAGCTTATTGATTCCATAGCTGAAAGTATATAATGATACCAATTGATGCTGAAACATACACATGTATAAATTCACTGAGTGCTTAGGACATGGCAGGGCCGTGCTAACTGCTGTCGGTGCCCAATCACCTTCCTGCCAGGGAGGCTAAACAAAGCTCATAAGTGACTTTCCCAGCAGAGCTCCAGGATCCAGGTCTGTCTGAGTCAGGATTTACACTCCCTAGCACCTGTTTGAGAAGATGGGATTCCACAGGACTTTCTTCCTCTAGTTGCAGAGAGGAGTTGCTTTTTCTCTCTGTTGGAGGCCTCCTATCACTTGGTCCAGTCCCTAATTCTCTTTACTCCTGAGGAAATTGCTTCAACAAATGTTCTTCTGGAGCTGGAATGTGACTCAGAAATGCATGCCTTTCTTATATGCAAGAGGTTTGGTTCAATGGTTCAATACCCAGCACTGCACTGCCAAAATGTAACAAATAAGATAAACAGGTTTCCAAATAAAAGAAAAAAAAATGAGTCTGTGAAAGAAAGAAAAGAAAATCTCTCTCTCTCTTCCTCTCTCTCCCTCCTTGTTTCTTCTCAACCTATAAATCAATGTGGTTCTCCTGCAGTCAAACAGGAGATGACTCATATTCCCATTGAGCGTCTCACCTTTAGCTGACTCTCTTGCTCACACACTGTCTTGGGCCAATTAGTCTCCCAGGAGACCTGTGTGCTGTCCCCTGGTTTCCCTCGTCCCGGTTTCCCAGGCAGGCTCTGGCTCTGGTCTTTGGGCTAGCCCCTGCAGGCGTCCTGGGTGTACACCTTGATTCCATGATGATCCTCTGCCTGAACTGGGCCTGCCCTACCTCATACCCCCTCTCCACCAAGGCTTTTGCGAGCAGAACTGGCTTTTCAGCTGCCACTCTTATAGCTGGTCTCTGGGTAGATGCCGCTTTTGTCATTCTTAGTGAATTGGCTGCTCCTTTAGGCTTCTCTGTGTGTATCTCTTGGTTATGCATTGTTCCACTTCAGTTTCCTTTCTAAAAGCACCCGTCTCTGTCCCTAATTGTAAGTATAGGAGCAGCATCGCGAACTATCTTAGACAAGTCATCTTCTAGCCAGAGATTGAGACCCTTCCTTGCTCCCTATTTCTTCACCCCCTCGTTTTTAATTCATTTGTCACATGCCTTTCATTTAGATGAAATATATACGATTTCCTCTCTCTTCCTCCCCCTTGCTTCCTCCCCTTCCTTCCTTCCTTCCTTTCTCTCTCTCTCTCTTTCTTCCTTCCTTCCTTCCTTCCTTCCTTCCTTCCTTCCTTCCTTCCTTCCTTCCTTCCTTCCTTCCTTCCTTCCTTCCTTCCTTCCTTCCTTCCTTCTTTCTTTCTTTCTTTTCTTTCTTTCTTTCTTTCTTTCTTTCTTTCTTTCTTTTCTTTCCTTCTTTCCTTCTTTCTTCTTTCTTTCTTCTTTCTTTCTCTTTCTTCATTGTGAGATATACAGTAACAGGTCTGTTCATGGTGGACTCCCAGTCATATGGTGTTCCAACACCCATCCCACCACCAGAGTACATTTCCCACCACAAATGTCCCCTGTTTCTCTCCTGCCACTCCCCTACCCGGCCTGTCTCTGTGACAGGTAATTTCTCTCTCTTTCTTTCTACCTCCCTCTCCTTTCTCTTTCTCTCCTCTCTCCTTTCTTTCCTCTCTCTCCCCCTCTCTCCTCTCAACTTTCTCTCTCTCTCATGCATTATGGTTTGCAATATAGATTGTGAGAGGTTATCATGTTTATTCCTTTATCTGTTTTCAGCATGCAGTTATTATCCAGAGTGATCATTTACAGCTATCTTTGTCATAGTGGTCTCTTCCCTATCCCTACTGTCTTCTCCCCCAAGCCTTTGAGGCAGGCTTCCAACCATGGACCAATATTCCTGGCCCTTTTTTTCTACTGTCCTTGCCCACTCCTTAAGACCCCTCCCCAGGATCTACTTCATCTCTGTTTCAGTGAATCCCTCAACCAGCTTCATACCTGAGCTTCATACCTAAAAGCTTCCCAAGTTCCTCCTTGTCTCTTTCCTCACTAGCTCCCAGTACTCCCCTCACTAATGTTGTCCAGATGTGTTTCCTTTTTAATGGCTTTATTACCCAATTCCTGTACTGTTGTCATCATTCTTCTCACCACCTGTGTCACCTCCTAAACAGTCTATTATGCCTCAGAACAAAGTGTACATTTGCACCCTTTAACATTTTACAAATTTGGGAGCTTAACCTGACCTGCTCAGTTTCCAAGAAGTCCCATCTTTATTTGTCTTGTTCTAAACTCTCCAACTCTATCACTCATCCAGATGCACTTTAAAGATAGACTCTCAGGGCCAAGGAGAGAGTTCTAAGTGGTCAGGGGTGCTTGTCTTTCATGTACAGGACTCAAGCTCAAACCTTAGCATTTCACCTACAAGTATATTCTCAGAGACCTCCAACACTACCAAATATGGCCCTGGAGGCTCCATGCAACAAGGGCCCAAGGAGTACTCCAATGCTGTGTTCAAGCATTGAAGTACTGAATGAATGGCCATGTATTGTTAGAAGTTGCCCCTGGTCACCTTAAGTACTTTAAGCTTTGGAGCCCCTCCTCCAATCCAAAAGAGTGCCTCTTTTGTGCCAGTGACCATATTCAAGTATCCTGCACATTAAATTCTATCTACAAGGCTTCTCTACTCTCCCAGAATAGTATCCCCTCGTATGTGCAATGTCCTGATTACCTGGTACAGTTCTTCACCCTCCTATCTTCCAGGAACTATCATCAAGTTTCCTGCATAAGGAACAGAAGGTTTCCCAGTACCCAGTAGCATAACATCTTTTCCATCACAGCTCCCAGCATGTGCCACTGTAGTAATTTTTCTTCTTGCCCGTCCTCTTGGGCAGAGAGTTTCCAGAAAGCAGAACTCCTGCCTGTCTTGTTCATCTCTGTATTTCAGTGTTCAGCAGTGCATACATACCACCAAGTAGGGGATGAGTGACGGTGTTGGCCTCATTTGGCTCTGTTAACCATCATCTGAGGTTTTCAGACTGATGCCTGATCTGGGCAGGCACTCAGAGCAAGTCAGAAGTAGTCACTCTAATATTGCTGCAATGTCCCAGCTATCGCCTGCTGGCTGTGGCAGTGTCTATTGTGAAACTAGAACTGAACACCCTGTTGTAAAGACGCAGATCCACATAGAAAGACTGAGAAGAATATAGACAAAACTGACCTCACTGGAGAGGGTTCTGATCCTTTGACCCAGGCACTGACCGTCTGAGTCTGGTCCATCTAGTTGGCTCCATCTGTCCTGAGTTCACCATGCTTGGATGTCTTCTGCTGGAGGCAGTCGTTCATCGCTGTCCAAACTGCCTGAGAATCAACTTCAGCATCTGGCCCTCTGGTTCATAATTTTGATGAAAGTAATTCTGATTTTAAGTCTGGGGTGAAAGGTCCTTGCAATCTCTTCTCTGCCACATTTTGACTATAAATTAATCCATCAAGAAAACAGGGTTTCCTCCCTGTTCTTAAGGGATTCACGCCACTTATGCAGAGCTCTGTAAATCACAAGCCTGTGTTTGCATATAGAACGATGTTGGCACAGGCGACAAGGGGATCCAGGCTTGTCATTTCTTCAAGTGGACTCTGTGTCCTCATACTGAGGGAGAAAAGTCAAGTGGTCTGTTAAGTTGCCTGAACCGTTTGCTAATCTTGCATTTTCATTTTGTAGATGACTCCAGTGAATCTGAGTCAATGAGACCCAACTCAGACCCCCTTGTAATATGTTTAATTATTCATTCATTTATTAATCTATCATCATTACTCACATGTACTACTCTGGGTCACTGAACCACAGTCACAGAAGGACTGGAATTAACCAAGGGAAGAACTGGTATCCTGGCCCTTCTTCCTTCTTGACAATGCTGATAGATGTCTATTTCACAGGGTGGGGATGTAATAGTAGAGAAACAAGCTGTGTCTTCTGTGCAGTGAGGAAGTGGGGTGGTGGATTGAAGGTTCCCATCTGCCACATATTGTCGCAGTGTCTTTGGAGGATACTGTTTGTTAGTGGCAGGCAGGTTGACAATTCTGTGATCCCTGCTAGAGATGCGGTTTGATATAGAGGATATGCTTGGCCTTAGGGTAATTGCATCTAAAGCTACCACTTTTGTAACTTTTGGCAAGACTTTCAAGACATTTAACCCCTAAGTTCCAAATTTCACAAGTGAAACATGAAAATAATGGGATTTTACAGAGTTTGTCTTAGTCTGTAAACTAATATATGTAAAGTAGCAGACATACTTATAAACTTACTTGGTACAAAGTTCAGTAACTGTGATAGTGCTTATATCAAAGGTAGTCATAGGTTTATGACTAGCACTCTTTCCTTCACAAACAGACTTTAAGATTCTTTTACATACAAGATGACTATGGCAATATACTAAATTGTGTGTTTTCAATAGTTTGCTTGATACTTAACAATATAATTTATGTTAAACATAAAAGTGCCTTAATGGAGTTCAGAAGGGGATATGTTGGCAGAGGAAGGAAAGATAAGGCTGTGTAGAGGAGCCAGAATTAATAAAAGGTAGGTTAGAAGGTGGATGACGGACAGATGGGTGATGGATGGGTGGATGTATATATGGGCAAATAAATGAAAGATGATAGATAGATACAGGCAGGTAGACAAAGTTTTGCATTTTGACTCTGATTAATATTAGGGGAAAGAGGGACGTGTAGTTCAATGTTTTGTGAAAAAGTCTTAAGGCATTAGCACACAATGGTGAGTTGTATGGCTACATGGAAGGTCAGTGGGAGAGATAACTCAGATCGCAAATTAGCAAAATTTATCAAAGAATCCTGTGCTTGAGTTGTCAACAGATCTAATTTTCACAAAGAAACCTATTTATAGTATCTCAGTACTAGTGGTTTATACGAGCTCAGTGAAAATTAGGCTCTTACTACTTCCCATTCACCACTATAAGAATAGCATGTGGTGTTGTTTATTGGCAGTCTGCTCAGTACCATGTCATTTCTTTACATTCTCTCATCTCCTCAAGTGCTCTTGAGAAAGATAGTATCCTCATCTTAAAAAAGAATATACTGAGTTGCACAAACCTCACACTAATTAAGGGACCCAGGATCTCTACCAGTTTTTAGGGCTTCAAAGCTTGCCAAATCTGCAGAGCATATTTCTGATCATAGAGGACACAACTCTTCCTATGATGGTCTATTTATCCTAAGATTGTTCCCCTCAAAGGCCTTTCCTATTGGGGACATGGGTGGTAGGAAATGGACACTGGTGGAGGGATGGGTGCTAGAACACTGTATGACCGAAACCCAAATATGAAAATCTTTGTCATTGTATATCTCACGGTGGTATAATAAAATATTAATAAAAACATAAAGTCACTATTGAGAGCATGTATAGTATTTAGTTACATGTGGATTAATCCTGAATTAAGTAATTTATTCTTATTCCATGTTTATTTCTGTCATGTATCAGCAATACTAAACTCCTAGAATCTAAAAAAAGGCCTTTCCTAGCAATGAAATATGGCACTTTCTACTTTCTAGTGCCCATAGTATAAGAAACTCTCTCTTCTTTCCAATATTTCTCTTATAGAACCATCCATTGAAAATCTCATTTCTGTTTAACTTCTGTTTCATAAATTATCTTTTGGTCTTTAAATTAGAAAAAATTATCAAGAGCTAATAGAAAATTTAAACTTGCTCCTGTTCTCATCCATGCTGACCTGACGAGGTCTATTATATGTCCCATTGCACAATCCAATGTCTCCTTTTCAAAAGATATATTAGTGTCTTTAGCTATTCAAGGGATTCAACTGACTGAGCATGGTTGGGTTGTTGTAATTTGATTTATAAAACTCTTATATCTTGTCCTTGATCGACTTGAGTTCTTATTGGGATGAACCAGGTCCAGGAACCAGGTCACTTGACCTTCATATCCTAGCAGGCAATGAGTGATGGCATCATGTTTGCCAAATAAAGCTCCAGAGAGGAAAATTGGCTTGAGCTTGGATACATCCAACTATACAGCCCACACTTGCTAAACTCCTGCACAGATATCTGTGATCCACCCTTGAGTAAATCAACCAACTCAGACAACTTTTCATTCAGACCTAGTATATCTCAGGCAATTGGGAAGGCCCTAAAAATGCAAAGAAAAATCACGTTTTACAATAAATAAAATAGTTGCATGCTAAAAACATGAAAGAAAATCAAGTTCTGCAGCAACCATACTTTATAGGTGGTGAGTACTGCTATTGTAGTAGTGATTGGAACACAGTGATGTAGAAATAGAAGTTGAGGCAGGAATGTTCACTATCATGGCTGTAGGGTAAAGGATTTCTTCTCTGTTTAATACCGTCAGGAACAGCATCTTCAGAACTCCATATGGTCTCTTTCTTAGAGGAACAATGTAAGACATTGCTTGAGGTATAGGCTATAGAGACACTCCACTTGGGCATATTATTTAATTTTTCTGTGTGTCATTTTTAACCATAAAAGTAAGGCTAACTATCTCATTGAGTTTCCATAAAGATTTTATAAATTTACACACAGACAGTACTTTAAATAGAGCTTAGCATGTTATGTTATACCAGTTGCTAATGCTCTAAGGAACTGCTAGAAATACTTGTCTGCTCTGAATACTAGACCTCTGTCCATGGACTGCCTCAGACCCAGTGCCACAACTGTTAGGTAACACATTAAGCACAAATACACTGTGTAAAGATTTTGAGCTGTTTCATTAAGTTGCAAAGGAAAAAATTTCTGTGCTTTTGTTTTTGGGAGAATTAAGTTCTCTTGAGCCCTGACTATATAAAATAGTGATGGAAAGACCTATCCTAGTGAGAAACCAGAGGGACAACGGGGAGGGGCCTGCTACAAGCATACTTAGAAAACATCAGATTTCAAGGGCGGGGGGCGGGGGACTGGAGTGATAGTACAGCAGGTTTACACATAGCCAACCTAAGTTTGCTCCCCAGAACCACATATGGTCCCCTGAGCACAGCCAAGAGTGACCTACTGAGCACAGAGCCAGGAGTAAACCCAGTTTGGCCCACAAACAAAAAATATGTATTTCAAATAAAATCTGATCTTTATTGAGAAAATGCTTGATGTAAAACCTTTTGATGTTGGTAAAAGGATTGGAAAAATGAGGAGAAAATATTTCCTGAGTGAGTGTGAGGTTTAGAACTTGGCTCTGATGTGTGATTGAAATGTAAATCTCTGCACTGCTACCATGTAGATGTGTGACCTTGAGAAACTAAAATTCACTGAGCTTAAAATTCCTCATCTATAAAATGAGATGATAATAATAATGCCTGTCACAGCGCATGGCTGTGGGGAAAGCAACAAGATAGTTTTTAACTTATTTGCCTCCGAACCTAGAATATCATAAATACCAAGTTAACATTGGGTACTTTCTAATATTCATAAGCTCACAGTAATATGGGTGGGGGAGAAATAGAGACAGATGGATGCATAAATAAATATCATTTTAACTATGTTGTGCACGTATAGTGTACAATAAATAAACCGAAGACAATAGGAGCAAAAGTAAATCAAGAAACTGCATGAGGTGATAAAATAACATTGCTTGGTTTCAGACAGATGAATGATGGTTGATTATTATTAGATAATTATGACTGGATGTAAATCAATGAATACTTTATTCTTTTGGGGGGAAAGGAGTGGTGGGCACCCAACAGTCCTAATGGTGCAGGGGATTGGGCAGTTACTGCAGCAATGTGCTTTGGGGTGTTCTCAACATTGCTCAGGGATCTATGTAGCTGCTGAGGCTCAAAGTTGGGTCTTCGGCATGCAAAACACATTCTCAGCCTCTCAAGCTGTTTTTCTAGTCTTTACTGTAACAAATGATTTTCTATCATTCATTTTTAACCTACAATTATCACTAAATTTATAAAGTGTTATAACACACAGAAAATCTTTGATGTGGATAATGTTATTGTTTAATTTTAGCCAACAGTACTGGTTTATGTTCAGGGCTTTTGGTAACAAAGTGAAACAATTTTCAGATTTTATTTTATTTGTGTGTGTGTGTGTGTGCGCCTATAGTTAGTTCCTTATTTATTTTTTTTAAAATATTTTATTATACCACTGTGAGATATACAATTACAAAGATGTTCATGTTTGGGGTTCCGACATACAGTGTTCCAGCACCCATCCCTCCACCAGTGCCCATTTCCCTCTACCAATGTCCCTGATTCCCTCCCGCCTCCCCTAGCCTGCCTATATGGCATGTTCTTTATCTCTTTTCTTTCTTTCTCTTTCTTTCTCTCTTCCTCTCTTCCTTCTCTTACATATTATGGATTGTAATACATACACTTAGAGGTTATCATGTGTATCTTTTTGCCTGCATTTAATGCTCAGTTCTATGTTGGTATTAGCCCTTTCGACAAATATTAGCACACTGTTCTCTTCTCGGTCTTACCTAATCTCTGACTCCCACATGTTTGTGATAATTTTCACCTTTGACAAGACCTCCTGATCCACGTTTCTCCTGACCTTGGATATTGGTATCATAATATGTATATATATAATATATATTTATGGCATGCAAATAAATGCAGTCATTCTATCTTATTCATTTATTTTTAATACAGTTCAATTTCTTGTGTGACAGTCACTGTACCAGAAGTTAGAAATTGGCCCATCGGATAGGAAGAACTTTAAAAAGAGATAAGAGCAATGAAACAAAATATCTCAGAAAGGGTAGAAGGTGGGGATGGGAGAAAAAAGAAAAAATAATATGAGTGGAGAAAGCAGAAGTTGACCAATGGGAAGACTTTGAATGCAAGATGAGGAGTGTAGACACCTTTCTCTGTCCCAATGGCTTCAATTAGAGATTTTGTTGTTGTTGTTGTTGTTGTTGTTTGTTTTGGGGTCACATTGGTTAATGGTCAGGTATTACTCCTGGGAGGCTTGGAAGACCATATGGAATTCCTAAGGATCAAACCCAAGATGGCCATGTGCAATGTAAGATGCATGTCTACTGTACTGTCAACCCAAATCCAAAATCAGGGTGATCTTGCCTCTCAGGACACACTAGCATTGTCTGCCTGGACACTTCTTGTTGTCACAACCAGTGGGTAGAGGCCAGGCATACTGTCCAAACCTGCTATTACAGAACCTCCCTTTTTTACAAAACAATTATCCCACCTAGGACAGCAGCATTTCAGCAGTTGAGAAACCAGGATCACTGTGCCAGAGCACTTATGTGGGCTTCAGAACTGGGGAGGAGAAAATGAGGGATAATCTGCTTTTATCAAAGGCTGTGTGACATTCTGGAGTCTGGGAGGGTGCATGAGAGGATTGGGCAGAGATGCAGAGGAATATTGAGACAAGATAGGTGGGGGAGAGCCCAGGGGGAGTGGAATGTCCCCTACCATGATGCCCTACCATGGGATCAAAGCAGCAGTCTCCCCCAAACTAAGCTTTTCACAGGGACTCTATGAACATTGCAAGATGTTCCTTCTAGATGTTCCTGAATTATTAGCTTGGATTTGTTCTCAAGATTGCTCTAAGAATCCTGAACTCAGCTTATAACCTGCATCGAGGGTTTTTCTTATGTGGTTACTGTGTGTAACTGTGGGACATTTGTCAAAACTCTAGACACTAGCAACTATCTTCACACACATCCTTGCTATGCCTGGATTGAATCCAGAATCCCATGTGGCATGAAGTTGCAGAGAGTTTTATGTGCATATTTGTTTGTTAAACAGACGTTCACCATGGTTCACATCTACTCTATTCTGGAGCTCTGAGCAGCTCTAAGTGGAGTAAGACTCTTCTATTCAGCAACTTCCACTGTGGGCTGTCAAAGTTCTTGGTAGCTGCCATCTTGGCAGAAAATAGACTCCACAACTGATGCTTTCGCCTGTAAATGAAATTACCAAATTAAGCCACACTGCAGCTTTAAAAGGTTCTTTGCTACAAGATGCAACTGTCTTCATTTAGTTGTATGAAGTTCTAATTTAAAAGAAGCTTCACTAGAATGATAATCTAGAGGTTTGGGCACTTGCCTTGCACACAGCTAATTACAGTTCAGTTTCTGACACCACATATGATCTCCCTAGCATGGCCAGGTGTAACCTCTGAGCACAGAGCCAAGAGTAAGTCCTGAACACTACTGGGTATGCCTCCCATCACCAAAAACAAATAAATAAAAAGAAGCTGTATCACTGTATCACTGTCTTCCCGTTCATCATTGATTTGCTCGAGCGGGCACCAGTAACATCTCCACATGTCCTGTCTCATGCAAGTAGAGACCAAGGGCAGCTGCTTGCTCCAGGAACATAAAGAGCCCTCAAATCATTCCATCAAGCCATGGGAATGAGGTCTAAAATTGTTGCTGGTATTTGGCATATCAAATACGACATGGGTAGCTTGCCAGGCTCTGCCGTGTGGGTAGCATACTCTTGTAGTCATCTCTAAATCCAGCGTTTATTGATGAACCACACGGCCACAAGCGGCCATGCAAGCCGGGCTGTGATAGGCTGGTCTGCTGGGTAGAATTCTGACGAGAGGGAAGTCTGGATGTAAAAAATGAGACCCTCATGGAGTGGGGGGTCTTCTGGCTTGTTGTGAGGCTCTGCTGGGGTGGCGGGCCAGGGCTAGAACCCACCATCCCTCCCGGCACTTCTTGAGCAGCTGGACACAGGGAGAGCTACTAGCAGCTCTGCCCCATGTCTGTGAGTCTCAATTTTTCTTTTTTTTTTTTGCTTTTTTGGGTCACACCCAGCAATGCTCAGGGGTTTCTCCTGGCTCTGCACTCAGGAATTACTCCTGGCGGTGCTCGGGGGACCATATGGGATGCCGGGGATCGAACCTGGGCCGGCATGGACCAGCCGTGTGCAAGGCAAATGCCCTACCAGCTGGGCTATTGCTCCGGCCCCCTGAGTCTCAATTTTCAATTGTAACTTTTATTTGTCTTTTATTTTTAAAGGGAAATTTGAAAACAATTAGTCTGGAGTATTAGAGACTGACAAGTCTGTTGAAGCAAGCTCAGTGCTCTGTGTATGTATGCGCTTCGGAAGCAGTGCTCCAGTCTGAAATTTGGACTCTGTCTTGTCCTGGCTTTCAGTTGCCACCAGCCCTCCTAAGTCAGTCCAGAAGACAGGTCATGGGGTGCAACAGCCTACTCTGCTCCGAGCATTGATGCTTGTACCTGCTCCCTTGCCTTTCTTGCTATTTCTCTTCTTCTTTTCTTTTGTTTGTTTTTAAATAGCAATTAATGATATCAGGGACGACCTATGGCTAAGTGTTCAGGGCTCGCTCCTAGCAGTGCTCAGGAGACCAGGAAATGAAAGAAATTGAACTCAGACCTCCCTGTATGCAAAGCATATGCTCCATCCTACTAAGTTTTCTCCGACTTCCTTGACTCTTCAATTTTCTTGTCATATCCGATTTCAAGCTCATTAAAGATTGTAGGGAGTACAAGATGCTGCTCTGTCTCACATTCATTGATTTAAAGAAAGCCTTTGATTCTGTGAAGACTGAAGCAGTCATCGAAGCCCCAGCCAAACAGGGCATTCAAACCCAATACATCAAGATCCTTCGTGAGCTGTATTATGGATTGACCACCAGGATCTCACCATTCTACAAGGAAATGATCATTAATGTCAAAAGAGGGCTTCTACCTTCTTGTGTGATACCATTTCACCAATGTGTGATACCATTTCACCAAAACTCTTCAGCGCCACTCTTGAGAACATCATGCGACAATTAGAATGGGAAGGAATGGGAGTGAAGATAGATGGTCAGCAACTACACCACCTCCGATTCGCTGATGACATCGTTCTAATAACACCAAACATTAGCCAAGCGGCACAAATGCTGACTGACTTTAACCGAGAATGTGGAAAGATAGGTCTACAGCTGAATCTAAAGAAAACTATGTTTATGAAGAATGAACTAGTTCAGAGGCCCCATTCACTCTCAATGGAACAGACATCTCTGAATGCAACATTTATGTGTACCTAGGTCAAGAAGTCAACAAGATGAATCACAGATTCAATTGATGTTTGGTGTTATTATTCATTTGGTGTTATTAGAACAATGTCATCAGCGGAAGCGGAGGTGGTGTAGTTGCCGACCATCTATCTTCACTCCCATTCCTTCCCATTCTAATTGTCGCATGATGTTCTCGAGGGTGGCACTGAAGAGTTTTTGGGTGAAATGGTATCACCATGTCGAACCCCTCTTTTCACATTAATGATCACTTCTTTGTAGAATGGTGAGATCCTGGTGGTGAATCCGTAATACAGCTCACGAAGGATCTTGATGTATTGGGTTTGAACACCCTGTTTGGCTAGGGCTTCGATGACTGCTTCAGTCTCCACAGAATCAAAGGCTTTCTGTAAATCAATGAACGTGAGACAGAGCGGCATCTTGTACTCCCTACAAACCTCAGTGAGCTTGGTTACCGTGTGGATATGGTCGATTGTGCTGAATCCTTTCCAGAAGCCTGCTTGCTCGCATGGTTGTCCTTCATCTAGTGTTCTGCTAATCCTGTTCAGGATGACTCGTGTAAACAGCTTGTAGATGACAGACAACAGGCAGATGGGGCGATAGTTGCCGATGTCGTGAATGTCTCCCTTCTTGAACAGTAGAACTGTCCTGCTGGTTTTCCATTGGGAGGGCACCTTGCATTCGGACAGGTAGCGTGTGAAGAGCCGAGCTAGTGTATTGATGAGTACCGATGGCAGATTCTTCAGGTGTTCGGGTCTGATTTTGTCTGGGCCTGGTGCTGTTCCCTTCTTTACCGACGAGATGGCATGTCGGATTTCAGAAGGGAGAACGTTCGAATAACATATCCATCCTGTGGAATTTGGTATGTGGGCAGGTGGATGTGGCAATCAAAGAGATTTGAGTGGAAGTCATGGATAATCTTCTCCATTGCCTTTCTGGAAGATGTGATAGATCCATCAGGGCGCCGGAGGGCAGTCATCTTGGTCTTATAGTTGGCAAAGGACAGGCGGGCAGTGCGAATACTTTTCCCTGGCTTCTGCTGCATCTTCCAGTATTTTTGCTCTTCTGTCTTTGAGGTCTTCTTTTATCGCTTCTCTGCACCATTTAGCAAGCTTGGACGTTAGCATTTGGTCTCCTGAGGCTCGCGCCTTGCCACGTTGGTGAATGAGCTCGAGAGTTTCTGAAGACAGGCGTCCCTTTTTGTTTCTCTCTCTCTCAACATTCTTCGCACAATCATGGAGGTGCTGAACCAGTTGGTTGTAATCTTCATCGATGTCATTAATGATGGTATCTTCCCATGTTGCTGCAATGGTGCCAAAGAGTTCCCAGTTGGTGGTCGCTCTGGGGAGTTCTCTTCTTAAACTTTGCAGCCTTTTCTCCCCATCGCAGGGAAGTAGAATTTTGCACGAAGGAGACGGTGGTCCGATCCTGTTTGGATCAAGTGAGATATCACTTGATCACTTGATCACTTGAATCCCGTTATTCATCGATTTGCTCGAGCGGGCGCCAGTAACATTTCCATTGGACCCTATCACGTGCCAATGTAGCCCAATGGCATCTATTTGATTCAGGAATATGAAGAGCCTCAAACCGTTCCTTCAGGGTCTTAACAAGGAAGTCTGACCATCTTGTAGGTGGGCGGCCACGTGATCTTTTGACATCCCGTGGGATCCAGTCAGTAACGGCTCTAGTCCAGCGGTTGTCTCCAAATCGCATTACATGTCCAGCCCATCTGATTTTCGATGTCTTGGCAAATGAGACAGCGTCCCTGATTCTGGAATAGCGACGGAGGTCAGAACTCCGGATTCCCTTCTCTCACTTGAGTGAGACGTGATATTCCAAGCATAGCTCTTTCGATGCCTCTCTGGGAGACCCGAATAGCATTCTCATCCTGCTTTCGGAGGGCCCAGGTCTCTGAGGCGTATGTTAATGCAGGGAGAACGGTGGAGTCGAAGAGATGTGCCCGGAGCCGGAGGTTCTTTGTCCTTTTAGCTATTTCTTCGATGCCTTTGAAGGCATTCCATGCCGCTTCTCTTCCTCCTGCGCAGCTCAGGTTTTAGGTCGTTCATCATGTTGACTTCTCGACCTAGGTACACATAACTGCTGCATTCGGAGATGTTTGTTCCATTGAGAGTGAATGGGTCCTCTGGAACTAGTTCATTTCTCATGAACATAGTTTTCTTCAGATTCAGCTGTAGACCTACCTTTCCACATTCTCGGTCAAAGTCAGCCAGCATTTGTGCCGCTTGGCTAATGTTTGGTGTTATTAGAACGATGTCATCAGCGAAGCGGAGGTGGTGTAGTTGCCAACCATCTATCTTTACTCCCATTCCTTCCCATTCTAATTGTCTCATGATGTTCTCGAGGGTGGCACTGAAGAGTTTTGGTGAGATGGTATCACCCTGTCGAACCCCTCTTTTGACATCAATGATCACTTCTTTGTAGAATGGTGAGATCCTGGTGGTGAATCCGTAATACAGCTCACGAAGGATCTTGATGTATTGGGTTTGAACACCCCTGTTTGACTAGGGCTTCGATGGCTGCTTCAGTCTCCACAGAATCAAAGGCTTTCTGTAAATCAATGAACGTGAGACAGAGTGGCATCTTGTACTCCCTACAAACCTCAATGAGCTTGGTTACTGTGTGGATATGGTCGATTGTGCTGAATCCTTTCCGGAAACCTGCTTGCTCGCATGGTTGTCCTTCATCTAGTGTTCTGCTAATCCTGTTCAGGATGACTCGTGTAAACAGCTTGTAGATGACAGACAACAGGCAGATGGGGGCGATAGTTGCTGATGTCGTGAATGTCTCCCTTCTTGAACAGTAGAGCTGTCCTGCTGGTTTTCCATTGGGAGGGCACCTTGCATTCGGACAGGTAGCGTGTGAAGAGCCGAGCTAGTGTATTGATGAGTACTGACGGCAGATTCTTCAGATGTTCGGGTCTGATTTTGTCTGGGCCTGGTGCTGTTCCCTTCTTTACCGATGAGATGGCATGTTGGATTTCAGAAGGGAGAACATTGGGACTGACATATCCATCCTGTGGAATTTGGTATGTGGGCAGGTGGATGTGGCTATCAAAGAGATTTGAGTAGAAGTCCTGGATAATCTTCTCCATTGCCTTTCTGGAAGATGTGATAGATCCATCAGGCGTCGGAGGGCAGTCATCTTGGTCTTATAATTGGTGAAGGACAGGCGGGCAGTGCGAATACTTTTCCCTGGCTTCTGCTGCATCTTCCAGTATTTCTGCTCTTCTGTCTTTGAGGTATGCTTTTATCGCTTCTCTGCACTGTTTAGCAAGCTTGGACGTTAGCATTTGGTCTCCTGAGGCTCGCGCCTTGCCACGTTGGCGAATGAGCTCAAGAGTTTCTGAAGACAAGCCGTCCTTTTTTTTGTGTCTTTCTCTCTCTCGGCATTCTTCGCACAATCATGGAGGTGCTGAACCAGTCGGTTGTATTCTTCATCGATGTCATCAATGATGGTATCTTCCCATGTTGCTGCAATGGTGCCAAAGAGTTCCCAGTTGGTGGTCGTTCTGGGAGTTCTCTTCTTAAACTTTGCAGCTTTTTCTCCCCGTTGAGGGAAGTAGAATTTTGCACAAAGGAGACGGTGGTCCGATCCTGTCTGGAATTTGGGGGACGACAGCAACATCGGTCAGACAAAACCGTCGATTGAAGATGATGTGGTCAATTTCATTGTGGAACTGTCCGCCAGGAGATTCCCATGTCCAACGTTTCGCTTCAGCCTTCTGAAACTGTGAGTTCCCATGAATAGTCTTGGTGTGGTGGACATGATGAACTCAGATAGTCTCTCACCCTGTTCGTTCCATTCTAGGCCATGGGTCCCGATGTGGAGTTCTTCAGCCGATCTTCTCGGTCCTATCTTGGCATTAAAATCACCGACTATGATCTTGTAGAAGGTGTGATCTTTTTATAGAACTCCTCCAATTCCATGTAGAATTTCTCAATTTCATCTTCTTTGTATGTGGATGTTGGTGCATAGACAATGAAGATAGAAATTGCTGGCAGTGGGCCACATCTCCCTCAACTGTAATCGTCCTATTCGGTTTGTTAGGCATTCAAATGAATCAATGTTGACAGCCATGTTCGTGTTGACAAGGACACCAACGCCACCAATGCCTCTTTTTTCATCACATGTTCCAAGGAACAATTCTTCTCCAGTGTCAAATACAGCATGATGCGACTGACGCCTCCTTGTCTCAGTCAGACCAATGATGTCGTACTTGATCTTTCTTGCTTGCAGCATCAGATCCTCAATA